>JAZHYW010008624.1:0-42975 GCA_037355805.1 Ixodes ricinus | reverse complement strand
AATATTTAGCACGAATTGTGCTCAACACAGTATAGCTTACATTCTTGTGACTCTTATTCAGCTTTGTCCACAAAAAAGAAACCTTCAGTTGATAATCTATAACCTAATCGGGCAAATTTGAACGGAAAATATTGTGCTCTTTGCGAATATTTTCTTTATTCCCAGTTTCTGAAATAATGCTATATTCACATGGTGCGTATTTCTGTACAGTGTAAATATTTCTTTCACGGCGCTCTGAGTATTTTTTATATAGTGTATATTTTCTTGCATATTTTTATTGGATACTTGAAGATATTCAAGTTGATTTTATCTGCGTTTTGATTTTGTTGCCTTCAAGTCAGGCAAGCTCTTTCTAACAACCTTTTCGCTTGTCATTGAAGAACAATCTATTTTTGTTTTGACAATGACAAAAAAATCACAGATCATGTAATGTGTTCGGATATACATGGGCTTCCACTGTCTGGGCAGATGATAAGCATATCTCTAGCCCAAGAGTTGTCTGAGGTGCATTCGGGTTATTTCACTTTGTTTTCTGTTCAAAAGTGGATGAGTAATAAAAACGAACAAACACAAACCCAAGTAGCCACGGCAGGCTTGATAAACGACAGACTGATGGGGTCGGATCAGACTCTCTTCCATGGCGACGAACTCCTTCCATATTTTAACGTCACTAAGGATGACAACGTTGGTCGCTCCAATCTTTATTCTGCAATGCATGCACGCATGAATCTCAGTTTTAACATTCTTGCGTTATTTGTTAATAGCTTGTTGTAGTAACGATCAACAGTTATAGACCTCCTTTGTGGCTGTGAAAGGGAGCCACTCACTGCAAAGAACCAAATAGCATGAAGCATTAAAAGTTTTAAAAAATATATATATACGTAACCTGGCATCTTCGTATATTTGTAAATATCAAATGATATTTTAAGACAAAAGTGGCATAAGTTTTCCTAACTTTAAACAAGCATTGTAAACTAGACGTTGTTAAATAATTCGCAAATAAAGTTTGCCTTTTTTTTTGCTGTTCATAGCATTAGAATTATTTTACTGTACGCAGGGGTTATGTCTTTGAAATTCTCTCATTTCTCGCGTCAAGCTTGACCGCTTCTCACCATCGTGCTAGGAAAAACAACCAATGTGTGTGAGCTTTTTAGTCATGTATAGTTCCTGAAAATGCCTGCCATTGGTGGTATACGCTCTCAATAGCTACGTGTACGTCGAAAGGACGAAACCGTGACGCCTCGTTGGTGCTGCGGCTCCTGTAAATCACCTGTGCGAAATGGCTCTTTCTAGGACTGTATTTTTAATTCTATCCTGTATAGACTGCTCGCCGGAAGTCAACCTTGGGATTACTCTTTTTGAAAGTATAGGTAACACTGCGGCATTGCGATGGTGCTAAAACTAGAAAATATATTATGAAGGGCTGAGCACTGCTATTGCCTCCTAAGGCATAAAGCCTTAGAAGGCAATGGCGACAGTTCTACGAAGATCGTCATTTATTTTTTCTTGGGGAAGAAAGGTTTTTCTTGGCTTTGTAAGCATTGGAAAGTTTCTAAAAAGCGGTGAATCTCTAGTAATCACTTATGAAAAATTAAGTTTTACATTTAAGTTCTGTAGTATCTGAGAGTAGTCCGCATCAACCATAAGTGAATTACTTCAATTTTAAAAGGGTTCCGGTTATATACACACAGACACACACACACACACACACACACACACACACACACACACACACACACACACACACACACACATACACACACACACACACACACACACACACACATATATATATATATATATATATATATACAGGGTGTTTTTTTCTTAAGCTTAACAGATTTGTTTAAAAAAGCCGTGAAAGTTACACTTATGCCGCTTGTGGAGGTGAGATATACGGCCAGGGGGACATATTATAGGGGGCTAATCGTAACGATCAGTCGTCTAATTAATTAAAATTCGTTAAATAAATTTTGTAATTAATGAAAATAGACATATGGTTCAATTAGAAACTTGCTCAGCGTCATCGAAAACCACTAAATCAGCAATTTTCAGAAAGACTTTGAGCGCGTGAGAAGCGTAGTAGTGCACTAAAGTTACCACTCGTGGAACAGGTACAAAGCTAGCGGTTGCGATAAGGCGCCCGTGCGATATTTCCGTCTCTTATCTAGCTCCAGCCTTGTACCTGCTCCACGAGGGGTAACTTTAGTACAATACTACGCTTCTCACGCGCCGAAAGTCTTTCTGAAAATGACTGATTCAGTGGTTTTCGATGACGCTGAGCAAGTCTCTAATTGGAACCATATGTCTATTTTCTTTAATTGAAAAAGTTAAGTAACGAATTTTGATTAATTAGACGACTGATCGTTACGATTAGCCCCTTATAATATGTCCCCTCGCCCTATAACTCACGTCCACAAGCGGCATAAGTGTAACTATCACGGATTTTTTAAAACAAATCTGTTAAGCTTAAAGAAAAAACACCCTGTATATATATAAATGTCTCAATGTAAAGCAACATTTTTGTTTGTTGTTCTGCTATGAACAAGTTCATTTTCAATATAACTCATTATGCATCTCCTCTGATACCAATACTTTCATTCCAATCACGATAAATATTATAAAAGAGTTTGTTTCACACGCTGTTATGCCCTGCGTTAAAATTTTCGTCTGAAGATCTGGTTGCTTACCTTACATTTTGTGTTCAGTTACTCAACACACTATTTTTATTCGTTTGCTGCATGAACGTGTTTTTTAAACAAACAACCTTAGAAGGGCGCAGTGAACTTATATCACTTGCGTTACCTGAATATTGGCCCATACACCTTCCCCCACTCCACGCATCTCCGGTACAAGGCGACAGTGTTGCTGATGCCCAAGTTTCCCACCAGGGGAAGTGCCCAGGGACCGGGAGGTTGCTTCTTCCCTTGATGTCGACCGAGTTTCCGCAGGCGAAAGAACACCAACCAGCAGACTAACGCCGCTGCTACAAAGCTGATCACCCATTTTGCGAGATCCGCCGTCTGCACGTTTAGAAGAAAATGGCTTGTAAGGGAAAACAAACATTAAATTGCGTACTACAACACTTAGCGCCTTCACCTTCGTGAATATAGCCATTACAGGACGACTACTATGCGCACCGCATTATCTGTATGTGATATTCTGAGAATCAATTTAGATTCAATATATAATACTCAAGTGCAACTTGCGACGAAATAAGCCTGCATATTTTTTTGTGATACACAAAGCTCGTGATTATATTGCAGCCAAATGCAAAGGTTCAAGCGAGCTGGACGAAAATGACGACAATAATACCTAGAGAAGGCAAACAAGGGGAACAAAGGACAAAGACAAATTTCCAAACACAGCTAGGTGACTGGTACGCGACCGAAAAAATTCGCCTGGTCCTGCTGGTATCAAACCGGGACCTCTCCATTTCCAGTGGAGTGCTCTACCAAGTTTGACGTCAGTAGAGCAAACGGGTTTTATCAGCTGCCACCAGTTTTACACCAAGAATGGTGAACGGCCTGCCTTTTTAAGATGATGGTTTTGTTCCAAGTGTGTTATATAAATCATGTTTAATTATTTGTTCTCGACGGCTTACATATAATACACAAGAAATCAATAAATTGAAAATGTCGAAACGTTTTTTTTTTAATCTCGCCGAGCTAGAATTTTACACCTCGGTGTTTCAAATGTGTCACATGCATGTGATATTCCTGAATCACAAAACATTTGGGACATTATTAAAACCGTAGGTTAGAAATTGGGACCTAATATTCTTAAAACGAGTAAATTCTACTTGTCATTAGTGTAATAAAAATTGTCGCATGAATATTAGAATCGAATGAAACATAGCTTAATATAAAAGGAATTAAAGAGAGGCAAAGAACATAGTCCACGATGTAGGATGTGCTCTAGAAATGAAGTAAACAGGTGTCCTCTTGGAGGGCTTGTACAAGATATTCAGAAATAGTACTTCAGTTACTGCCTACCGGTTTGAAAAGTAGCTGAGTAGAGTACTTAGCACTCAGATATGAAAATTATCTGAGCAGAGTGCTAAATATTCACATAAAAGAAATTATTTACTTTCAAGATATTCTTATGTTGCATTTTATTCAGCAATTTTCCATTAAACAAGTAACTAAAAAATAAACAAAGTTAAAAAAGAACTGCGTTATCAAAGCGGTTTATTGGCTACCAGGAACACCTGCTTTTCAAAAAATTGCGTTCGACAATTCGGTTTGTTCCTTTTTTTAAACAAATGTCCGCCGAAGTTAAAAAAGCGCTTCAGGAATTCGTTCAACTTCAGCGGCGTTTTGCGTAAAAACAAGCCCATGAAGCGTTTGGTATTTTGTTATGGCGGTCATGGCGTTGTTTTTGTCGTCAGACTGGAAGTAGGAAGACAACTCCATCGCAGCGGCCCCTCGACTGTTGCCCGCATGTACCGTCTCTCCGAAATGAAAACAAATATATAATATCATGGTCTCATATAGGTTGCCGTTCCGGCGCTGTCAGCGTCGATGATTGTGGAAAGCTGACGATTTCGTCTTCCATCAAATCTACCACTATCTATCGTTCGCTGTCCTAAACCCAGTGTACTTTGAAGTGAGGCAGAAGAAAAGTTATGGAAGCAATGACCTTTCCTTCATCACATTGCCGACCCTGTTAAATATAAAGCACTGCATTTAAATAATCGGCATTTTCAGGTCACTGGAAACGTGAGCGTGAGCCATAAACGCGCATTGTCATGCACACGCTTTACCATGTTATGCGCAGTCGTTGTGAGCATCTTATCATCAGTGCATCTGATCGTTGCTGTGTATATATTCTTGTGTACAGTTCAATAAACGTTCGCCTGTCACTTGACACACAAGCGTCTACATGTTGGGACTGCCGGCATACGTCGAGCAGGCTTGCACCGTCACCATCAGAGTCAATATTACGGCAGGGACTGCGGGAACGGATACGTCCCATGTCCTCGTCTGTGGTCGCTACTGCGCACGGATGTCTGGGGTCACTACTGCCACCCCAAGCCATTGGTTGCAACTGATGATGTCTGGCAGAGCTGGTAGGTCCAGAAAAGTGAGTTTGAACTTTTCTCTTCGGGGACCCTCATCACAATGCAGCCAAAAAAGGTGCAAGCAGCGACTTTGCTTATGACGAACGGAGGAGAGGCGCGGAAAACGTATAGCACGTTTACGTTCAGCAACGAAGTAGACAAGTACGACGTCAAGCTATTGATAGAAAGCGTCGGATCTCGCGTGTCAGAAATTCTGGTTTGGAACACGAGACCAAAAAGAAGAAGGCTTCAGCGTGTGGCTAACGGAACTCCGAGTCCTAGCACAGCATGGCGAATATGAAGAGATGGAAGAGAGGATTCTCCGAAGTAAAATAATACTAGGAAGTTGAGACCTGATACTTAAGAAAAAGCTGATCTCGAAAATCCTACGTACAGAAAAACAGTAGAAATCTGCAAAGCTCACGAGCACGGTATGGAGCAGTGCCAAGAAATTCAAGCAGCATCGAAGTCGGAGGAAATTAACACTTTGATAAACGTGAAGGAACAACTGTGCCCAAGATGTACGTTTCAGAGTCGCTATGAAAGATGTCTAGCGTTAGAAAGAGACTGCTTAGAATGCGACAAACCGAATCATTTTGCCAGATCATGTAAAGTAAAAAGGAGCCAAGAAAAAGACTGTCACGGAAGTGCACCAGATAACCGGTGAAACGGAGTACTTTTTATTAGAATAATTATCAGTGAACATGACTGCAAAAGTGAGCAAATGGACAGTGACGGTCGACATAGAAAGAACGCCAACAATATGAAAGTTAGGCACTGGCTGACCTGTTCAGTCATCGCAGCGATCCATCTTCGGAAGATCTCCACAAAGCCCTGTCAAAAATGCGACGTTGTACTGGAAGCTTTTTTTGGCTTTAAAAATGAACGCTTCGGCGAAGATTCGCCCTCGTGTATGCGGCAACGGAACGGCGATAAAAACATACTTTTTTTTTTTAATGGTGGGCGACGACGTGACTGACACGCTCAGAGAAGTGGGTTCTGAACGTCTGGGCCTGAAGAGGCTGAGTCTTTCAGTGATGTTTTTCGAGGTTTAGGTCACGTGAAACATGTGCTCAAGCTCAAACCAGACGATAAAGGGACAGTGAAGCCGGAATGACGTGTCGCTTTAACGCTGCAGAAAAGGTAAAAGCAGACGATGAGCGAATGTAAGCGAACCCAGTCATAGAAAAGGTAAAGGAAACAACAGAATGGCCAAGTTACGTGGATCTAGTCGTCAAAAAACGACAAAGTACGGTTACGTTTAGATACGTTAGACTTGAACAAAGCTCTGTTGAGAGAACACTTCCCAGTGGCAATATTAGAATATGTCGCTCCAAAAATAAGTAGGGCAAAGCATTTCTCAACACTAAACGCTGCGTCTGGTTACTGAAAGATAAAATTAGACTATGAAAGCTCATGAATTTGTACCATGAGTACAGCTTATGGGAGCTACGGGTTTCTGAGAATGCCATTTGGGATCTCAATGGCGCCAGAGGTGATTCCTTCAAAATGCATCACATTTTGCAAGGTCTAGTGAGGTTGTCTGTGGTGACTTTTGATATTCTAGTAAGGGGACGAATCAAACTAGAGCTTGGCGAAAATTTAAAACCGGTATTGGAAAAATGTCGAAGCTACAACTTAAAGTTTAACAGGTTCGAATTCCGCTTTCTGCGAGAAAGCGCCCACTACTTGGGTCACATTCTGACTAAGAAGCAACTGGCGCTGGATCAAGAAGGAGTGCAAGACATTCTGGCCATCACGGCGCCAAAAGAGCGTAAGGAACTCCAAGTCTTCCTCGGAGTGGTCAACTCTCTATCACGCTTTGCTCCGAATATGTCGACAATCACCGCCCCGTTAAGAGAGTTGCTATTGAAGGAAGTTGCCTCGGTGTGGGATGAATGGCAGTAATCAAGTTTCGAGGCTTTGCACAAAGTCCTGTAAAAAAAAACAAAAAACAGTGCTAGTGTATTACCAGAAGGACAAACGATTACCCTTTCGGCTGACGCAAGCAAGTTAGGCACAGGAGCTGAAATCATTCAAGAGGGTCACCCGCTGGCATACTCATACCGTTCGCTAACAGAAAATCATCTGAAGTACACTCAGGTAAAAAAAGAAATGCTCGCCGTTCTCCACGGATGTGAAACATTTGACCACGAATGGTTTGGACAGCCCGAAGTGACCGTTGAATCTTACCACAAGCCGTTAGAAATGTTAATAAAAAAACAGCTGTGCGAGTGCCCGCTACGACTACAACGCATGAGGCAAAACTTGAAGTGTTGTCACGTTAGCCCGGCACAGCACGCGAAATAATGGGGCGAGACGACGATAACGAGAAGAAAAAAATATGTACATGTATTTAACAGAACTTATAAGAAAGAAAGAAGAAAGAAAAATTTGGTAATATTCAAGGTATAGCTCACAAAGAAAAACAAACAAACAAAGGAACACCAGGGCGAGTGTCACGTTCGGTCCCTTCCAAAATCCCGAGTCTCCGTTGTCGAGTCACTCACGACCTTTTGATCGGACGGTGCCTTGATGGGTCCTGTCCTGGACGATGTCTGGTCCGCAGCGACGACCGAATCTCGGAGCGTAGCAGGTTACGGGCAGGGTCGGTTTCGGAGCGTAGCCGAAATCGTTCCCCGGGTCTTGCGGAGCTCTTCTAAACATGTCCGCCCTCGCTGTCGGTCGGGTAGTCGTCCTCCTCTTCCTTTTTCCTTCACCTTCCTTGTCACAAAAAAAAATCGCCGATATCCGCTTCTTCTCTTCTCCGGTTCTCACACGTGACAAGAGTGCAATACTTGTTGATTAAAAGACTGGAAATGAATGCTCCTAACCATGCCCAGGTTTCAAAATATCTCACCATTGAAAGAGGTAACAGAACCAATTGACGTGGACGTAACTGAATGCCTGCTTATTTCAGACAGGCGCCTGAAAGACGTATTTTAAGAAAGCAACTGAGCTCCGGACATAACCATGCTGCGATACGATGCCACTGGAGCATGGCCTGAAACCAAGAGCGAGTTTCCGGCGAGTATCCGAGCCTTCTGGAACCACCGCGATGAAATTCACGTTCAGGATGGACTCGTACTTCGCAGCAACTGACTAGTCATCTCCAGAAGTCAGCATAGATATGTACTCAGCACGCTACCTTTCGCACATGGAGCAGCGGAAAAAAACAAAGGCAAGGGGAAGAGTCTTTACGTTTTTGCCTAAAATGGCAAGCGACGTTCAGCAAATGGTGAAGAGTTGTGCTGAATGTCAAAAATATAATCCAAAGAACTCCCAGCTCCAACTGCTTTGTCATGAATTCCCTAGATTTCCATGGAGAACTGTTGGTATCAACTTCTGCTACCACAACGACAAAAAGTATTTAGTGGTGGGTGATTTTTACTTGTTTTTGGTTTTTCAAAGTGAGAGCACTTATTGACCGATCAACGGCAAATCTAGTGATATCATGCTACGTGAAATCGGTGCGGCGCATGGCCTGGCAAAAACCCTGTACAGCGATAACGGTCCCCCTTTTAACTGCCAGCAGTTCGAAGACTTTTTGAGTGAGATAGCTACCACTCACGTGTACTGCAACCCTTATTATCCTCGATCAAACGGTATGGTAGAACGTGCCATGCAAGAGGCGAAAATACTTCTGAGGAGGTACACCTAGGTTGGGGTTCAATACTTTACCGCCTTACTCTAACTGCGCAACACTCCTCGGGACAATTATCTAAAGTCTCTTTAGCAGCGGCTGAGGGGCCGGCAAACAAGGACTCTCCTACCAGCTCCCAGAAGTCACCTGGAGCCAAGCATTGTTCAACCGCAAAAAGTCCAGAAGCATCTGCGCTATATCTGGAAGAAACAGCGGACGTATTACAACCGCAATGCCAGGTCGTTACCAAATCTCGAAGGCAGTGAACCGGCAGCGGTGTATGATACACCAGCCAAGGTGTGGGCCCCGGCAGCAGTCAACGGAACAGCAGGTTTTCCTAGGTCCTACATTGTCGAGACTCAGGACTGACGGAAGTTGCGTCACACTTTAGAGCACCTAAGAAGCACGATCGGGATCCTATGCAGAATTTATACACAGCAGCACAATGTCAGCTGCAACCTGAAACTCGACCCCGTGGAAGTGTCAGTGGAGGTGCCCGATGAAATGCCCGTGGAAGTGCGCCGGAGTAAGAGCCCAAAAAGGCGTCCGGCAAGATGCCCGGAGCCGCGACGTTAGAAGTGCTTAGTGATCGTATGTACTTGGTATTGCATAGAAATGTATAAACCGGAAAGGGAAAATGTAGCGTGAGTCATGATCGCGCACCGCCATGCACACGCGCTACTATGTTATGCGGAGTCGTTCCGCAAATCTTATCATCAGTGCCTGTGATTGTTGCTGTGTATATATTCTTCTATTCTGTTCAATAAACGTTAGTTTGTGACGTGACACACAACCGTTTATATATATATGAAAAAACATGACTGCACCCCTTTCCGAAGCCAGCAATCAGAGCAAGTCGAAGCGGTGCGCACAGTTAAGCCAATGATGACGACGCGAGCGCGTGCATTAGCGCCCTAATCGCCGGGTGGTATATATTCTTGTCACCTTGGTTATTGTAGCCTTTTGCAACTCTCTCCCCTATTGTGGCACTCACACTGTTGCAGTTTCCCTCAGCTAACAACTATGCACTTTCACACATTGCTTCCTGCGTAAGAACCGCTCAACCCAACGACCCGGGACCAGGAGAAAGTTCCTCTGGACTGCGGTGAGTCTATCATCACGTCTGGTAGAAAAGGAGAACTCTGGCCACAGCCGGTCAGCTACGTCATCTGAGCAGTGACCTGATACCGTATTTACTCGTGTAATAGCCGCACTATTTATGAATGCGTCTGTTACGTATGTAGAAATCCTGCTTATTAATTAAGGTGGGTTTTGTAAGAAAAGTTGCTCTTTTCAAAGTTACGTCGGCATTGTTTTTTTTTTGTTTTTTTTTGTTTTTCTTAACTTTTTATGTTGGGTTTGGCGTCTTGGAGGAAGCATTGGTGGGAACATAGCGGCCGAGGTGGGAGAGTTTCCTCCGCGGTCGTTAAGAAACGTCTCGGGTTTCGAGAGGTGGTGCGGGGAGAAACCGTGCTTGGAGCGGCTTGCGGCTTTTAACCGAGTGTGCCTGTATATGGAGGGTTTCGCCGCTTAGTGTTTAAATTTTCGCTTTTTGCCCTATGTAAGAACGACTCTAGAAGGAATTTGGGTTTGGCGGTTGGAGTGCCAGGCTGACAGCTCGCCGACCATCGGGCAACAGTGTGCCACGTGGGAGTGGTAAAATTTGAAGGGATTGGTCGGTCCCTGAGGGGAAGGAGGCTCCTACGAGCATACAAAAGTAGTGCCGAGAGGATTCTCGGAGATTGGCTTCGATTCAATTTTGGGAGACTGGGGACAAAAGTATGGGGTTAATTTTGGGTTTTAACTCATTGTTGAGTTGTTTCGTTTCATAATAAGCGTGGCCACAGTGGCCACTGTAAAACCAACCAACGTCGCTATGTGTTCAGCGGAATCGAACAACTTTTAGTGTTTTTTTTTCATTATCAACTTCCCGGGGGCTGTCATTGGGCGAGCACCATCATCGGTCGTCACCATCCGGACCAGAACTCCCACCCCTATCCCACTCGAGGACGAGGGAAGTTGACTGCGTCCCTTGTGTCTACTTTCCCTGAGAACACATATACAGCCAATCATTACGTTGCGCATAAATAACATAGCGAATAACCAGATCCAGAAAACGATTCTCCATACAAATGCAATCTTCACAGATGGCATCTTCGCACGAAGACGTTATCTCTGTCCCGTAAACAGCTGGAATCATGCCGTCGAACACGGTGATTGGCAATCTGCGTACTCCGCGGAAAAGCGAACCCTCAAGTTTTCTTCATAAACAGTGTGGATCAAGTAAATACGGTAATGCGTTCCTCTACAATGTTTTCTTCGCTACTGGGGATAATTTTTTTGCCCTGAGGGGATACACATAAGCCTTGTTTTCTTTTTGCACAACCAGAAAAAAAGAAAGGGAACAATTTGATGCTGATCTTCTGTCCTCCCGAAAAAAGGCGTACAATAACTTACGACTAACTTAGGAGGTTAGTACAAGTTACTTGCAATAAGTGGTTAAGTTAGAGTACCAAATACTTAGCTTCAAAGGCATTTGTAAAACACCAATTAGCTCACGTTAGTAGTTAAAATACAATACCTTGAGTAGACTATTTACTTTACGTACTAGCCTGCAAGTTGGTAACATTATGAGGGTACAATGTGACTACATTTGCACTAGAGTGCGCAAATAATACTTTTGAATAAACTTTAGCGTTTCAAGCATCAGTTTCAAACGCCACAATTTAAAGGCTGTTTTGCTATTCCAATAAAACTTTTAAGAACTATTGTTTGCGTAATCAATCTAAAAGCGTGCAGGCTATTTCAATATACTATTTAGTCGAAGTACACGAGCGTCTGCAGTCAAGTAGGCCAAACTGATGCTTGCACGATGCAATGCTCACACAAAGGTTTATCTTAGCATTTGTGATTGTTAGTGATTAGAATATAATAAGGCAGTTTATCGGCCTGCCCAGCCGGCCGCCAATAAAAGGGCACGACGTTACTAGTTCTTATTGGCTAGGCTGCACGAGAAAATAAATAAAACGTTTTCACCTAAGCTCGGAGTCGGTCGCACCGTCTGTTCCGTCCTCAATATCGCACGCGCTACAAAATGGTGATCCGGACTTGATGATCAACTACGAGCACCTGCCATCCAGGAGAACGTTTTCAGCTGCCCGGGGCGCGGCAGCGGCTGGGCATTTCTGACGATTATGCAGGAATCGCATGCGTCTACCACGGCGCCTGCATCCGGAGCCTCCGCCCCTGGATCTGCCCCGTCGCGTCTGCGGACTGTACACCTCCCAGCAACCGGTTGCGACCGCCTCCCTGGCCCCGCCGGCTCGGCAAGTCACCGTTCATTGGCTTTTTCCACGTCTTCTGCAGTTCCTGGTGTCGCCCAGGCAGCCGTGTTCATCCGTGTGGATTGGTGCCGGACTGACAAGATCGCGTGCTGCCAGATTGTGTGGGGCGTCTCGCACCGCGTCACGCTGGGGTATGGCAAGTTACCGCAGACCACACTGTTCTTAACGAGGCACTTCGCTAACCGACCAGGGTCTTCTGATCGCTGGCCACGCATTGCTCTCCGCTTGGTGCGTCACCTCAGGGGAAGGCGCTGCATCGGTTCCGCAGCAGACCGCCATGTCGCCTGCACCCCCGAGCTGCTATGGAATCTGCCCCGTATTAAATCCTCAGCACGAAGGAATTGTTGTGCCGGCCCTCTGCTGCGTCATTGCTCCAATACGCCTTACCTCAGCGTCAAATCCCCGCATGGCTTGCGCACGCCGCCTTCAGCACCGCTTTCTGCCACGTCTTTCGGCTCGCAGCTAACGCCGACGGCAACAGCCCCACTCACCTGCTGCAGCTGCAACCGCTAAATCGCTCCGTCCCCTGCAGCCTCCATACCTACAGCTGACGGCTGTAAGGGGCGGGGGGGGGGATTGTGGCGGGCCATCGGCCCGCCGCGCCGCCGATAAGGGACGACGACCTGACTCTTGATACGAGCCCGTCGGCACGAGAGAATAAACATAACATTTCCGCCTAAGCACGGAGTCGGTCACGACATCTCTTTCGTTCTCAACATGAAACGCGCTACAATATGAAATATTAATTCCCAAATAATTGAAATAATAATGTTTTCTTAAAGCATTACTTACCTCGGAAATCTTAAGCTGGTGACGTAACTGGTCTTGCATAGCTATATATTCGCGGGTTAAAAAAAATATTAGGGGACGCGTGTTTAGATTTCGATGTTTGATATTGAAAAGAAGATACCTTCAATTCAACTTTGAATATTAGTCGACTGAAACGATTAGCCGCATTGCCTTGTGGTCTCAAGAAGTGTGGATAAACCTGTAGCCGTATACGGCTAAAGCACGCCCTCTGAAACTTGTGATGGAATGTTTTGGGCGTGCGTCTTATATTGTTTTTGTACTGCAGAGGAGAACTATCGCTCAATGTCGTACATCGGGCTAGCAGCTGGCGCAAACAACCTGTTCTTTTTTTTTTCTTTTTTGACGAAAACAGAGCTTTAGCTTCTAGCTTATGACGTCAATGTCACTGAACGGTGTGCTGGAGCATTTTATGATGTAATTCTACTTCTAGCGGCAAGTGGCCAGATGATCTCAGCTTTAATTATAAAATAAATTGCCAGTCAAATTGCCCTGCAGTTGTGTTGCCTCCTGAAACGTTATTTTTCCCGCTAAACCTAGCTGGGAAACTGAATTTGCTTATAGGTCACGTGACACGGAGTCACGTGACATGATTTTCGCAGCTAAATTTTACGGGGAAACTAAATTGGCGTTGAGGTCACGTGACGCCGATTTTCCGCCAAACCTAGCGGGAAAACTGAAGTCATGTCACGTTACAGGCCACGGCTTCAACATATGTGGCTTTACGAAATCTGAGGCAACTACACAAAGGAACGTTTAAAATTAAAAGTATTGTTCAGCAAGTTATGTGAGACGCGCAATAACCAGGATTGGTACTGTTAATATTGTCATAAATAAAAAATGATTAAAAATACATGTTTTAATCAAACGAACTTGCACCTGAAACTAAATTTAAAGGGGCACCGTACAGTAATGGCCAAGATAAATACGAAGAGCGGAGCGAGTGCCTTCGCGAGCATGCAGAACATTCAATCGAAACTTGCTGGTACTTCTCGAACGAAATTCTTATCGTTCTTTCTCTCCGTTTCTTTATCTTCACTCTTGACTACACGTGGCGCGACGTTTACCCTCTTGATGGGAGGCGCACCCTTGAATCGCTTTTCTTTAGCAAATCAAAGCTCAAAGGCTGTGAGTAATCGAGTGAAAGCGAGAAGACGCGAAATTTAGCATTGTTATCTGCAGCACCGAGTGGTCTTATTATGCGTCTTCTGTTTCGGTCAACAAAGGTTATTTCTCATTGCAACACAGTTATTTTATTCACAGCACACAAACCAGGTGTGAGTAGATAATTGCAGAACGAGGCCTCTTCTAAAAGGGGTTAGGACGCGTCTTAAATCGGATAACTAAACGGATTGTGTCAATAAAATACGCAGCTCGTGTGGCTGCACAATCAGTCGCTCCGGTGCCACGAAATCCTACGAAGCAGTGGCATCATTCTCGAAGGAGACCACTCAAGAGCACAGCATCAAATAAGCGTGGTTAGCGGCGAATCACAGAAATTGAATTTGTCGCAATAACCAAGAACGTTGTTCCGGCCTTCTCATTTTGAACACTGCCCACATCCACCGCTATGTCGCCCCCCTCCCTAGGTTTCATTCGGTCGGAGCTCAGCTGTTCTTATTCATTTTGCTCATCACTACATCCTGCGAGAGCGACTGAAGAGCCGCTGCCTTGATTCTGGCATCCGTGGCGTATGCTAGCCAGTTTCTTTTAGTGGAAAACCAAGAACGGAATACGTGTTCTTAAAAAGATGACAATTTATGGTTCCAAAATAAATACCTTACAATTATCGGAAAAATATTTTTGATTGTATTTTCAATGGCACGTTTGCTCCTTTGCCTATTAATTGATTGACAAGATTCAAACTTTCTGTTGAGTCTTTTGCTGACTAGCTAAATTGTCTGTAGCTTTTCTTATTTTTGCCAATTTTTTTATTGTTAATTTATTGCGCATTCATGTGGCACGTGGTTTGACCGTAATTATGCACTAACCTTCTGAGAAATAATAAGACAATTAAGAAGCAATTGATAATACAATTATACTGAAAAAAAAACCATTAAAACTTTGATATCTAGAGGATAAAAAAAAACAGGTGTGGTTAATTGTTACTCTCTCAAAAAGTAAAGGACGCTATATGCCATCGATTTTCAAAAGAAACGTCTTGGATTACAGACAAAGTAACGCGTTGTATTTTTTGTTACAATAACATTCGTTTTATATAATTTTTTTACTCTTCGAACATGGTTGCGCTCAAGCAATAGATGGCTCTTGTGGGTAATTTTTTCTTACCTATGCGGAATCCGCGAGCGGCAGCATGTTCAAGAGACGAAATATTTCTCAAGGGAAATTCAATAGGTTCTTGAAAAAACGAGTTAGCGGTGAATTCTGGAGTAATATGTTTATATCGTGAATCTAAATATCACGTTTATTTTCCTGGAAGATGTAACTAAACGCGAGAAAATACAAAAAGCCTTCGACTGTCGTTACGTTATGAATTATCTTTCGGCCTCCAAGCGCGAGTCGCTCGTGCGGGCAGCACGTACAATTGTAAGCTCGCCAGCCATATTTCCCCGCACTGACACCAGTCATGACTTCTTTTTCTGACATTTGATAGGCGTTGACGATGCGGAAGAGCCGAGATTCCGAGAACCCGTTGCATGACGTAAGGTTCCGGGAAGGCGGGACTACAGCAATACTTTGAAAATGGTCTTCTGCAGCCTACGATAATCAAATTGAAAAATAATCTTGATATTCGTGATCCTGGAGTTCAAATGGATACAATTTAAGTGTTTTTACTTGAACACACACCCATTTCAATTCCCTTTAAGAGGAACGAGGACAATGACACGTGGACAAGCCTTTCTAATTTCGCTACTCCCCGTAAAAAAAAAAAAATTGTTTAATAAATTTCGAGGTTTTAATGCTTTCCTCATTCTCTTCAACGTTATTTAGTTTGGGGCTAGCGTGCTCCGGACAAAATATCCCTCACAAAATTAAACCGCACAAAAATATTCCGGTCGTCATAATGATGCTTGTCAAATTGGGCCTGATACCAATACTCCCAAGTAATCTTTTACGCTTTAGATATAATACCGTTAAATATGTCGATGCATTTTTACTGTATAATATACAGGGTGTTTCACGAAATGTGGTCAAATTGGATATTGCGAAAACTACGCCTTGCAACAAAAAAGGCTTGTGTCGTTTTGTCCTGGGCCAGGGGCCTATTTAGGAAAATTATTAAAATCCGAGATAATTAAATTGTGAATTATTTTTGCGTAATTAACTTTTTTATATTGTGTTTAAGGGCATAGTTTCAATTAGAAAATTGCTCAGCGTCATCGAAAAACAATAAATCAACAAATTGCAGAACGATAGAAGGTACGGGAAGCATTTTACGGCTTCCTGAAAAACCGTACAAATTCGACGGTTTTTAAGTTTCGGTTTGTTATCGGAACGCATCTCTGCCCCGGCAGCACCGCGCCCCGTGGAGAGATAGTACATCCAACCTCTGCTGCTTTGTCATCGCGCGACGCAGCAGAGGCTGGTTGCACTATCTCTCCACGGGGCGCGGTGCTGCCGGGGCGGAGATGCGCTCCGATTACAAACCGAAACTTAAAAACCCGTCGAATTTGTACGGTTTTTCAGGAACCCGTAAAATGCTTCCCGTGCCTTCTATCGTTCTGCAATTTGTTGATTTAGTGTTTTTTGACGATGTTGAGCAATTTTCTAATTGAAACCATGCCCTTAAACCCCATAATAAAAAGTTAATTACGCAAAAATAATTAACAATATAATTATCTCGGACTTTAATAATTTTCCTAAAAAGGTCCCTGGCCCAGGACCAAAACGACACAAGCCTTTTTTGGTGCGACGCGTAGTTTTCGCAATATCGAATTTGTCCACCTTTCGTGAAACACCCTGTATATATATAAAATGACGCAAAAGACGAGTACGAAAAAAAACACGCAACTTTCCTGACATTCAGCTTACATTTGCTTTGCATAAGTGTGTTCGTCTCATGTCGTCGAGTTTGGCTTCTGGTTTTAAATAGTCAAAGATTCCTTTTTCCAGTTACAGTTTTCTTAGGTTCATGATAAGATAGCCCAAATTTGGAGTGATATGCCTTAATCAGAAAACTTTGATATTTGAATTGTCAAAGTAACCGCTGCTAGGTGAGATCGCCCTAATTGAGAAGACATTTCGTTAAATAATTCCAAGTCAATAGACTCATGTAATACACAAGTGTAATTTTTCGCTTAAAGCTTTCTAATCTTCCTGTCTAATCTTCCTGTTTTGCCCGCCTCCTCTTTCCTATATTCTCTCCAGTTTTTACCTTGCCCCAACGTGTCTCCCCTGGCATATTAGAAGAGTGAAGCCATAAGAGAATTATCTTTCCTGCAGAAAGCCGAGGTAGTATACGTCCGCCCTTAACCAGACACCAAAGTGGTCCATCGAGATACTGAGCTGACTACAATTCTTTAGGATTTATTAAATATAAGATGGAGAGACACACGGGACACACATCTAAGTCATCTTCATTGATATTAGAAAAACCTATAACATTTATCACCAAATTCCATATTTTTCGGTGAAACTGAATTATTCTTTTCGGCTTATTTGCGGAGCAATGATTTAGTTACCTCATTTGTTATTAGGACATCGAGAGAAAAATTGTAGCTTCTGAATACCTGTATCATTTCCGTCTGCAACGACAGAATCGAGGCAGGATAGCTGTCAGTCTGCTTCCGGATGGCAGTTCGCGTGCAGAAATAACTGGACAAAGGCCAGTGACTCCGCGGTGCACATTCGTTTGCCTAGGTGTAAGCGCAGTAAGACCTAGCAATTATTGCTCGTTCAAACTGGCTTGCCTTGCCAAAAAGGAACAATGTGCAATATTCGCCTTGGTGAAACGTGTGGCTTAAGTTCACATTGATATATAAATTAAACAAACGCTTTACTTAAAGAACGCCATAAAATGTTCTGACTTTTTAATGAGTTCACAGCCATCGGATGTCAGAAATCTGGCAGGATCAAAGTCATCAGGTCGTTCCCAGTGAACGAGATTCCAGTTCATCGCCCTAGTGTTAGAAATGATCTCCGTGCCTTTCGCTGTAAGGACCCCGTCGAGAAATGTGTCTTCTCACACCATGCACGATGAAATAAATGTTTCACATATTAACACAGAAGGTGTTTTGTCGGCTGAATTTCACAAACTGTATAACTTTTGAATAACGTAAAACCGCCACCAAAAAGCGTTAAGCCCACCGAAATAATTGGAAACAATATAAAAAGTTGAAAGAAGAAAGTCTCCGGCAGGATTTCAACACCCACCATGAGATTTGAGCCAAGTCCTTTCTAAGTCAACTACGCGTATTGAGAGAAGGTGTTTGCTCTGCATGCGAGAAAAGACACTTTCGCGAAAGTGCCCTGCAGTACCCGAAACCCGCGCGCCTCGCGCGGCCTTCGCGCGGGCGAGATCTCGTGTTTCGTAACCTTGGAACGTGTGAGCGAATAAGGACGGTTCCTTAAGGTCATTTTATACTGCGCCATCTTACGGCGTTTGTCAGAAATGGGAGCGAATCTTAGACACACTACCTCGGTGTCTTTGGCGGTGCCGTTCAGACAACTTTGCTTCTACGAGGCATATGGCCGCAGAACTCGGCGCCATGACGATGCTCTTTTGGAGACACTTTATTGGTTCCATCGGATTGTAGCGTTTGCTGCGGTCGGACTTAATGTGAAATAAAGTACAGAATGTCAGTGGGCCCTAGAATTAACCGTTACAATATTAACATTTGCATTGCAAGTGTATTTGTGCGGTAGGCAATTTGCACGCGAAAGCACCTCGTACACCTCAATGGCTTCCACGAACTTTTTTGCTGCTTGCCTCTGCCAAGGAACAGTTTAATGATAGCGTCTGTCGTATCACACTGTGGTATATAAACTCATAATTTATTAATATTATTTATAAAATTAAGCTCAGCGTTGTTCAATCGAGACTTGTTAATTCTTCTCAGTCGAGTTGCGTTGCTTTCTGCTGTATGACGGGATTTGATGAGCCTCATACGCTCCCCTAGGTGAGGTCATTGTCCGTTTGAAGAGCTCAATACATTCGTTCATTCAAAGAATGTCACATTTTAAGTTCTCCAAAATCCTAGCCTAAAAAAAATGGCAGAAACGTTTTTCTTTGAGGTTCTGTAATGTATAAAATACGAATAAATGAGCCGCGATCGTGTCAATTTTTTATTATGAAACTAAACATTCATTCCTTTTGTGTGAAGAACTTTCATGTTTATCAGTTACCAACTAAATTGAGCGTGGGAATTTAATTACTGTATTGGCCATACGACGTCCATTTGTTTTCTAAATTTGAAACTGAATACATGTTTGGATTACTGACGTCTAGCCACCTGATTTCAATTACCCTACTAAATCCAGTCGGTAACAACACGGACGGAAGGACATATGGACAATTAGGTTGAGTTAGAGTTCCCGTCAAAAGCATTTTGTTTTATAAAAAGTTATTACCAGACACACTTAGAAGAATTTTCCTTCCTGCTACCGCCATCGAAGAATGACAAAACCAGCTTGTTCGAGAACAGGTAGTTATTTATTGTGCCGCGACATGAATAAAACAGAACCGAAAATTGATCCATGTAGCAACCAAGCACCGGAGTAAGTTCACTGATTGCACCACAGTGGTTGTTCATCAAATTCCTTTGTCGTGTGTGCTGTTGTAAATAGGTCAGACGGGTAGATGTGTGAAGGCTCGTTTCCGTGAGCGTATGCAAATTCCACAAGATTAACGTCAGGACACCTCGCTGTTCATTTTAGCATGTGCTCATGCACCGCTGCCTTCAATGACACAAGGATTTCGGCGCTTTATAAAGATATGGTGTCAAGGGTCAAGATATAGTGTCAAATAAAGTGCAGCTTAGAGTGCGTCTTCTGTTCTCCCTCTTGCCTTGGTCCTGTTATTTTTCGGCGCCATTGTTTTATCTATGCACCAACTGGCCTTAATCATTACCTTACAACGTTCTGAGCCTTGTTATTACACACGAGTTTAGATGAGTTCTGCGGTTTTTTAAAGAGTCATTTAGATTGTCATACTTCGAGCCCTTTCTGTTTTTATAACAAACGAACAGCTGGTACGACTCTGCAGTCGGCTTGGAAAAGCAGGCTCATATCAAACAACTGGCAGCAGCTGGAAAGTTACTGTGATATTTTGTTACGATCTTTTTGGTCCTCCAATTTTCCTCGTATTCTATGCAACATGTACCTGACATGCGCTAAATTCCAGCCCGGTATATTGAGCGTTTCAATTTCTCAACAATTGCGAAAGAAACGAGCACAACCTATTCTGACAGTTCGCAAGAAGAAACAAAAACGGCATCCCTTTTCTTCAGTGTAAATAGCGTTACAAAATGATTAAATCAAATTGAAAAGAATAAATGTGAATTTTAAAATGTTGTTTCTTTTAGGCAATCGACTTCCAAAACGTAATTTTCTAATATGTTCATATATATATGTTTTATATAATTTTTTGTGTGTTCTTAAGTCTGCCTTTCTAAATAAGCCGGAACTTTGCTTACTATTTCGGTAGAGGTGCGCCCATCCTACTATTAATAGTAAAAAATTTGGTACCATTGTACATATTTTTGAAAGTGTAGCACCACCCCTTGGCAATCTAGAGGTAAAAACGTTTCTCCTAAAAACGCAATCATCTCCGGCATTTCAGATGCTGGAACAGTTTATTTGCTTTCCGTTTTCTGAGTACTGAAATACAAAACGATTATGTACGCGAATAGCAATGTGAAAGTACCGACATATCGAAGAAAAAATCACGTGTTAAAAATTTATCATCAAAATCTACTGTGGTCTCATTTACCAGCGGTGAATAGGTTGCACGAAATGTTTTTCTCACCAACAAGTACGGGCTACAGGAAGAGCAAAATGCCACATATCAGTTCACCGAGGCCCTAGGTGATGTGCAGATTATCAGGTCCGGCGTAGTCAGGAAGTCTGATGTGGAATAACATGGTCATCTCTCATCCGTTGAAACTAGCAGATAGCAGAGTGACGACCACGATAGTTGAATTCGAAGACGCTTGGGGTAAGGCTACTTTGACGCATCAACTTTCTGTCGGCTATCAGGGGCAGGAGGATTCGGCCCAGGGAATCGGTAATGGAATGGTAAGATATGAGAGGCCCAGTAATGGCCGTCGCAGCTCCGTGGTTTTTCGCAGATAATCCACGACGGTGGTGAACAATACGGTGCGCAGGTCCGTCTGCTGCTTGCGTACATCGTCCTTTTGTTTTCTCCCAATTTCAACTAAAGACGGCGCGTGCTTGGCTGGCTCGTCATCGCGCGTTCACTGTGTGTTCTCTTGTTGCCCATTGATTGGCGCTCTTCGTTACAGCATATGGCAAACCACGTTATAATAATTGCGTAGAAAATGCATGGCTATTTAAGGACGGCTAGTGCTTTATCTAAGATTCCAATAACTTATTTGCCATCGCCCGTACTGGTACGGGTAGCGGTGCCGCATTCTAGACTGCTTTCAATGGTGGCGGCGGTGGGAACCCTTCATTTTAATTTTAATTCGCAATCGCGACCCTGGACTTTTCGGACCAACGGCTGTATTGTGTAGAGTGAACGAGTGGGAATAAGATGCTGCAGTATGGTGCAGAAAATTAGGAGGCAGCGTTTAAAGATAACATTTTTTCCTCAAAAAGTAAAGAAGTATTGGCAAGACAAAATAAGACATTATACAGCCTCCGAACATGATTGTGTGCGCGGTTCCCCTGCACTTGTCAAAATGTATGATGAGGAAGACCTGGAGCCTCCAGCTCCTGAGCTTGAAAATAAAACTTATAACGGTTAATTCGTGGTTTTACGTTTACGAATTCAACACAACATGTCACGTTAAATTAATTAGTAGCAATATTCTATGCACGTTTGCCAAGAAACAGCTTCCTATTGCGTTAAATCTTTGAACCCCATAAAAAGCTACAAAAACAAACAAAAAATAAATAAACGATAAAGCAAGAAAACTATCGACTTATAGAACACATAGCGGACTAGAGTTGTCCAATATTCTGTTGTTACGTAAGAACGGAATGTAGGAATTAACACAAAAAGAAACAAAGAAATAAATTGGCAGCTACCTTCGCGTTCAAAGTCATATAATGCATAAAGTTCAGTATTTAAGAAGTGATCGTTCTAAATTGTTTAGAAGACTACAGTCTTGTTTAGCATAGGTCACGTAGCATGAATATATATATAAACAAAATATGAAGGTGAGGTGATGTCGGGCCACGTGGCGTCAATTTTTCCGCGGGGAACCTACACTGGTGTATAGCTCACGTGACGTAACTTTATTATACATCAATTTCCCCGCAATAATTGGCGGGGAAACTGAATTTTTGCATACGTCCCGTGACGCCAGGTCCCGTGACATAAATTTCCCCAAAATATTTTGCGGGGAAATCGACTTGGTGTATAGGTAACGTGACGTCAATTTTTCTGCCAAATTTAAGGGGAAACTGAATTGGTGTATAGGTCATGTGACGTCACATTTTGCGATAAATTTAGCTGGGAAACTGAATTGGTCCGTAGGTCCCGTGACGTCAGGTAGCGTGAGATCAAATTTCCCGCTAATTTTAGCGGATAAACTGAATTAATGTCTAGAAGAAGTGACATCAATTTTTTTTTTTTTGCGGGAAATACACGAACGGACGGAGAAAACTTTGGGATTAGGAGGTAGTGTTGAAAAGCATTCCATGCTTAAAAGATTACAGGAAGAGCCATTGTTAAATTCTTCGGGAATGCGTTAGAATGACCCTTGGAACGCCACACAGGTCCCCATTTGGGAAACACTAACGCTGACCCCTTCACTTTTTTGGCTTTCTCTTTTACAGCCTTTTTCTGGCCTCTTTACGGGGCCAGTGTTAGCGTTTCCCAAAGGGAGATGTGTGTCGCGTTTCCGAAGGGTCATGTAACAGATTCCCCAATATTCCCCCAATGGATCATCCTGTAATTGTTTTTTACCCCTTTCTTGTACCCTGCCTGTCAGTGTACGTTGACGCCCTTGAATACTGTCATCCATATCACTCGTGAAAAGAACCACGTCCATACCACTCGTAGAAGGAACCGCATTCACCCGGCCGTTGTTTTGGGCCGGCTTGTACTCTCAAGTTCCAGCTAACGTGTCACCGCCCTGGAGGCCAACCTGAAAAACGCGAAGATGGGATTGTTTTGCTGTGTAGGCTGGCAACGTAAGCAACGGAGGCTCAGAAACGGGCAACCTGATATGCTAGAAAACCCCACGCGTCAAACAAGACGTCGAAAAAAGCAGGGCCTACATCCGCCATAGAGTTAATATAATATACGACAGAGGTTCAACTGGCGCTAGTCCCTATGCGATTTCCGGGAGGCAAATTGAAGCAGATAGCAAGCAGTCTATTTTTGCGGTCTTCCTGCGCATTCCTATGGGAAACGACGCGTGCATATTGTTTCTTCGCCAGAAAATAAGATAAAACACATTTCTTATTTTGGTCGTACAGAATAGTATGTACCTTTATTAACATTGTAAAAATGTAATTGTGTGGTTACCACCTTTTAATTCTTGATCAATTTAAGCGATGAGAAAGCTCTTTGGCGGCTGCTACTCGGGGAAGTGATACATGGATGCTGCGAGCCGGTGGATAGATTGTTTTATCGACTGTCGCAAATCGTTTTTGTGTTTCCCTTTGTTTTCTAGTAGCAGATAGAAACCTTGATTGTTTTGAAAACTTTCTTGCGGAAGGATATTGAAGCGAAAAGAGTACTATTTTTGCAACATTATTCACTGACGTGGTGATACACGACGACAAGTTTTCGCACTCAAATGGTCAGTATAGCAGACACATGGACAGTCAAGGGAGTTAGCGATTAGAGTCATTGGAGTAAGCGTGTCACCTGTGTTTGTCGTATTTGTATGTGATCGGTGTTGAGTGTGTTGTATCAATTGAGTGCTGAAAATGTTTGCGTACAAGATGTGTATCTAGTTGCAAATGTGGAAACGTTGAAAATAACTGTGTTCAATAGGTTTTTTTTTTTACTTTTAATTGGATGGTGATTAGTTCCACCTGTATTACACCTTTCCAGTTTTATTTTTTGTTGCGCCTGCCATCTGGTGGTAAGTGGTAAAACCACACTCGTCATTTTTTTACCGGAAAGCACGTGACTCGTTGCGTTTCCGCTTGACCGTTTTCACCTACGGTACGCACCTAGTAACATAGTATATGAAAAGCAGTTGCTAACTTCTACTTAGTAAATACAACCTGCTCTTTTAAAAAAAGCGTAATGCACGTAATGTTTGTGCTACCGAGCAAAATATATGCAACTGGTTCGGAGCTTCTGTAGAGCTATTGTTTCTGAAAAGTGGCAATGTAGCGATCCAATTTCGGTCCACCGTATTGTAATATGAGCGTAAACAAAATGAGATGAAGATTTGAGTGGTGATCACGAAACTGAACTTATCTTAGCCTGTTTGTCCGGTTCGTTTCTTCCGAACGTTTTAAGTGTTTACCCAAGACGATCTTCAATCAAGAATCAGTCGTTCGTCTCGCGATATGTCTCCGACAGCTTGTCTTTTAGTATTGTTGGTGATCAAAGCATACCACATAAAACAAATCAAGACATAAAATAAACCGTGTTCAACGCAGCGGCACCTCATTTAGCATCCACGAGACGTACTGCTGAATAGCGGCTTATCTAAGTGCTCGCCGCTCTCATTTCTTTATTGTTACGTTGCCCGACGAGTCAGAGGTTGGTGTCCTCAAATGTGCTGGCTGCCCGTGCTTCATAAAATAAATGGCGCATGTGTTAAGTTCTGAAATATTTTTACCAACCAGAACACTATATGTATTTTTGTATGTACTCTCTATTCTGCTCCCAGGACGGATTTGTGTCGGGGTTTGGGCTATCTATATTTTGTCCCCTCTGGTTCTGAGGAAATCGCGAGAGACGGCGGGCCTGCTTGCAGCGGACTGGGGGTTAAGCGCCGGTACCCAATACTGCGTGTTCGGGTTTCCCTCCGTCAAATTTCGCTCTATTCGTTTTCGTATTTCGGAGGGGGTTTCGTGGTGTCCGCGACTCGATGATCTAATGACGCACGCCGCAACTTTGGATCGGCTTTCCCCGTGCCTATCGTCGGCGTGGTTTTCTTCGGGAGTGTCTGTTTTCAGTGACTACGAAGGTGCCAGCCTCTTGAAATAGTGTTTCTGGGGCGCCGCTCTGTCTACACTTGAAGGCGCTGTTTACACTAGAAGGCACCGGGGGTTTGTCAGTTTGAAACCGTTGCAGACATGACGGATGTGTTCGTCCAGGATTGGACGGGGGCGTCTCGTGACCCCGATGGGGTTTATACCGGTTGGCGGCGACTTGTCCAAGGGCGAGGATGTTAACGCAAAGGGGAAGATATATATATATATATATTTTCCTTAAGTTTTGAGAGAGTCTGGAGCGGGAAATTCAACGAGAGGGTCCTGTTGTTGGTTTTTCAATGTTTGACTGTCTTTTTTCTGCTGCTTTGTGAATATTTGTAAATTAAACAAGTTTGGATATGAATGGATGTGCCTCGCCGCCGCAACGTGCTGATGGGAACAAGAAGAATCAGACGACGCATCTCACCGGAGAAATAGCGTTTATTAACTGACTGCCTACGGCATTACACGTTTGTGTCGGAAGCGTAGGAAGACTGGTCTTGCAGAAACGCAGTGCCCGCGACAAAACGCTCCCCTTTCAACCGTATAAAATCAGGAAGTAAAATATGCACCGAGCCAGTGCCGATTTTTTTCTATTCTTGTGTTGCATGGCCTGCAGCTATAAGGTTTATTTTAAGATATCGGCTTGCTGCCCGTGCATCTTAAAGAACAAACTAATGAAATGCTGAAGTCGATCGAACATAAATATTTGTCGCAGAAAACTTCGATTTCAATTAATTTTGATGTCCACTGTGTAGTATACCGCGTGTGTATCACATGGCGCCACTATTGCCGCTACTGGCACCACTGCATCCGCCCTACATTATAAACTGTCGAACGAACCCTGAAGGGGAACTTCCCCGTCTGGAATCACCCGGTGTAGTCCCTCGCTCTACACGGTGTCAGAAGTGGTCAGCCCCGCATCGCCGCTGATCCCGTGCCCGCAGCTCAGACAGCTCAGAGGCGAAGTCTCGCCTTTGCCGTCAGTCGCACAGCTTCACCGCACTCTGTCACCTATTAAATGCTTGGCTCTCGCCCCTTCGCCAAGAACGACGGCGAAAATCATGGGACTCCAGCCGTTAGAATTCCTTCGATCCTGGTGCATCTATGTCCACCACAGGGGTTCGACTTCGACAATCCCAGAGCTTGGCCATTGTGGCTCCTACAGTACGAGGGCTATTCGATTGCCACTGGTTTCTATGCCGCTGCGCCATACGTCCAAGCACTTTTCATGCTTTAATGCATGGGCCCACAAGCGCGGATAGTCCTCGCATCTACCACGGTGGGAGACGCTAACCAGAAGGACATCAAGCTGTCAAGGACACCTTCACCAACTATTTCGTGGACCCGCCGAACGAGCTCTGCGAATCCGCCCGCTTTCACCGTTGGGTACAGCAACCGGGTGAAACGGCTGACGCTTTCTGCACGGGTTTCTCTAAAATAGTAAATCGCTGCAACTACGCGTCGCCCGACGTCGAAGAGCGGCTCGTCCGCGACCGTTTTCTTGTCGTCCTACTCAACCGTCAGTTCTCGGACAAGCTTTCTCGGAACCCGCGGCTGACTCTGCACGAGGCGCTAACCCAGGTTCGCCAGCAAGCAGGCGTTGATAAAGAGCGGAGGGTTCGTGACTCGGCAGGTTCCACCCCGCTCGGCGTCGACGCGACTCGTCTTCGGAAGGGGGAGCCAGGAAAGCCAGCACCGGCTGATATGCCAAGTCAGCAATACCCATGTCGTGGGCGTGCGCCTCACCCCCGCGCCGACTGTCATGCTAACCATGCGGTCTGCAATTTCTGCATCAAAAGCGGCCCCTTCGAGACAGTCTGTCAGAAAAAAATCACCGGCGAAAAGCAGCCTCACAATTCTTTTTCCAGCTTCATCGAGTTACATGACGTTGCGGAGTAGCGCCCGAACGCGTAGCTCACCGAAGTGCTCATCGATAGGCACACAATCTTTTTAAAGTTAAACTCAGGCGCCGAAGTTTGCGTCATGCGCAGCTCATTTTCCGGCGTTCCCTCAAGGCTTCAAAAGCGCAAGTGTGAGTTAAAGGCCCAAGGCAATCACACTCTGCTTGTCCGAGGCACTTACCTCGCAACTCTGTCGTGGCGGGGCAAGTTCATGAAGTAGCTGCTCTACGTCCTGGCGAACCAGACCGCACTGCTGTTGTGCTTTCCGGCAATTCAAGCCTTGGGGGTTCGTAAGTTTTTGGACTACGTCTCGGCACCTCCTGAGAGTACCGGTGACCTGTATCTCAACCCAGGCCTCTTCCAAGGACTCAGGGAGCTCCCCGGGACATACACTATTCGGCTGAAGTCAGACGCTACGCAATTATTTTTGAGCGTACCCCGTCGCCTTCCGCTCCCTCTACGTGACGCAGTCAAGAAAGAGCTCGACAAACTTGAAGCGGATCGCGTTATTTGACGCGTCGACATCCCCACGGACTGGTGTACCTGACTAGTCTTCGTCCCCGAGGTCGTGGGCAGCTACGGATTCTGTGTGGACCTCACTCGCCTAAACAATGTGATTCTACGAAAATGGCACGTGCTGCCCACCGCGTAACAATGCCTCGGCCTTTTGAGAGGAGCCACCATTTTCTCCAAATTGGAAGCGAATTCCAGTTTCCACCATGTGAAGCTGTCTGCTGAATTCCAAGAGTACACCACGTTGATCACCCAATTTGGGCGCTATTGCTTCCTTCGGCTGCCGTTCAGGATCACATCTGCGCCGGAGTACTTCTAACGGCAGACGTCCCTGATCCTGGAAGGTCAGGCGGATGCGGTGAACATCATTGATAACATTGTGGGCTTCGGCAACACGCGCTCGGAGCACGACCGTCGCCTCAGAGAAATCCTTGCTCGGCTGGAGAAGGCCGGCGTCACACTCAACCGGGAAAAGTGTTGCTTTGCCAGAAGCAGCGTGAAGTTCCTGGGTGTCGTCGTGGGCGCTCACGGCATATATCCTGACCCTGACAAAATTGCGGCGATCCGCGCCATGCCTGCGCCTGAAGACGTCACGGGTGTGCGGCGTCTGCTGGGCCTCGTGAACCACGTCAGACGTTTCCTGCCTCAATTCTTTGAGGTACCTGCACCGATTCGGGCATTGCTGCTCAAAGATTCTTCGTGTACTTTGGGCCCTATCCAGCAGTCTGCCTTCGCCAAGCTGAAGAAGCTGCTCTGCTCCGAACTCTGCGTGGCACGGTACCACACCGCCTACAGGACCACGGTGTCTGTTGACGCAAGCTCCTTTAGCTTGGGAGCGCTAATCCTCCAAGAGCAGACTTCAGCGAACTTCGGGCCTTTGCTTCGCGGTCGCTGACCCCGACGGATCGCCGCTACAGCCAAACAGAAAAAGAAGCCTCGGCGACTAGCTTGGCGGTACAACGGTTCGAGGAATATGTCTGCGGTCTCAGCTTCTTCCTCGAGACGGACCATCAGTCGCTGATGGCGCTGCTAGGAACAATGGAAGCCGACCTGGTGTTCCTCGGATCCAGAGGTTCCGGTTGAAGTTGATGCGCTTCCAGTACTAAGTACTCTACATAGAGGTATAGTTGTTGGCCACTGAAAACACACTCTCACGCGCCTTGCTGGACGTCCTGCCTCCCAGCAAGACCGATGACGTTGAACTTTTCGTCGAGGAGATTGTCCGCTCTTTTCACGACATCGTCCCCTGGCGCGTGGACGAACTCCGTCAAGCCCAAGCCAACGATGGCGAATGCCACCTTCTCCGGGAATACTGCATTAAGGGCTGGCCCAGGCAACCCCGGTGGCCTCTGCCCATCCAGAGGTACTGGCAGCATCAGGGGGACCTCACAGTCTGCGAAGAACTACTGTTGAAGGGGGTTCGCATCGTTGTCCCCTCTTCCCTCCAGAGCGGAATGCTGGAGTTACGTCATGACGGGCATGAGTGCAAGGCTCTCTCTCGAGATACTCTCTGGCGGCCGAACATCAACAGTCAGATCGAAACACTCGTCTCCAATCGCGCCAGGTGCACGGAGACCCTGGTCCAGTGCTCTGAGCCCATGCTGCCGTCTGAGGCACCAAGTCTTCCGTGAGAGGAAATAAGTCTGTATATCTTCCTCCTGAACGGCCAGGACTACGTGCTCCTGGTCGACTACAGGTCTCGGTTTCCGAAGGTCATCATTTTGCGTTCGACGACACCAGACTTGTACACGTTACTGAAAAATAGTAAGGAATTACATTTACAATTACTCAAGGCTAAATTGTAATTTATTACAACTACAATTACCCTCCCATAAAAGTAACTGACCGTTACCCCAAAAAGTAATCCGTTACTTTCGTGGCGTTACTTTCAACATTATTGTCCTAAAGTAAGAAGCAGAGGGAAGGGGGTTATTCAAGTTCTTATTGTTGCAACCTGTTCCATTTACTGACCTTGAGTATTTTGAGCAACAGCTGACTCTCGAAAGTCTCGTCAGACATTTTGGGTTTTTTCTTACTCAATATGTCGACTGCTTAGCTGAGCACCCGTTGAACTGAGGCACTGGATGGGAGTGCCATATTGTTCCTCACGAATGCTTCATGCTGTGCATTGAGCTTCTTCAGCGAAGCAATGGAAGTACTATTTACCTCGAATATAGAGCAAAGCTTCGTCGTTGCAGCCGCTGCCTGATATTCGAGAGTTTTAATAGATCGTTCCGATACCCCCGATGCCACCGATAACGATATGATGCATGCGCAAAGGCGGCGGCGGGGTATCGGGTATCGTTATCGGAGTCATCGGACCGATCTACTAAAATTCTTCATTGTCGAAATCGCGAAGCTGTGGAAGTCATCATACATCCATTCGAAACTAGAATAAGAATTGATTTATGTCCATCTTACTATACCGACATATATTGCCAGACAATAGCAAAAACATAGTTGTAACAGCAAGGTGATAATTAAATAATAAATAAGGTTTGGCTCGATATTCTTCTTCCTTTGGTTCTGGTTAGGTGGAGCCTCGGTTGAGACGTTAATTGAAAAAGAAGAAGAAAAGGTTTCGAGTATATAAATATAAGTACTAAAAAAGACACTCATAACAACAATTGATCGGAACGTCAGTTAAAACAAGGAAATGTAAGCGCACGTTTGCCGTGTGTACCTTTCTTGGTGCCGTTCAAAAACGCACGGAGCACGAACCGACTGCAGTTTACCCCGGCATCGAAGGGCAGAGTACTAAGTAAGCCGCGCTATGGCCCCACTCACGAGTTTCACTCTCTCCTCAAGCCGAGAATATCAAGTCTACGTCAGCCACCATTCTGTTTTATTTGTAAAAATATCTGCTCGAGATAAGACGCGTCCTGCTGGGTTAAAAACAGGAAGAAGGCAAAGGAAGACCATTACCATTTTCCAAGTGCTCGCAAAAAGCTGACTCACAAAAGGGGTGACAAAAGGGTGAATTCCAGCCAGGAAACCTGGCTGGAATTCAAAAATAAAGTGGGCAAACCCTAGAAGTTGGACTACAAAAAAGTAAGTAGCTTTTAAAGCAGGGTCGGATAAGGTGAAAGAGACAGAAAAAAAATATCCTGGTTTATAAGAGAAGATGATAAGTGTGCAACAGCGAAAAAGTATGCTTGTGGCAATAACACCTTCACATATTATCACATCTCTTTTAGGGGATTTTAGGGTAGACGGAGCGCTGTTTCGTGGTGTGACATTATGAAAATGGTCGTAGTCACTATAACCGAGAAGGACATTGTTAATTCTTGTCTGTGCACTTATCGCCTCGAGCTTCTCGAAGAGGCTCACAATCACTTGGTGTCCTCTCCCCGTCCTCGATCGAAAAAAAAAAAGGGACTAAGAAAAGCGGATATAACTTGCACCCCACCCCTTTTTTTTGTAGACATGTTTATTTGGATTTTTTGACATTGTTGTTTGGTTTAAAAAAAATAGATTCAGGGGCTTGGTGTTGCAAAAAAAGGCTTTGCGGAACTGAAGGGTGCCAAGCCTCCCTTTCCGTCATTTCGAAAGTGTCACTGCGCTCGACTTTACCGAAATAAAAACAACCTTTCTTTAGAAGGGAGGGGAGGGGGGGGGTTGTCCTGAAAAAAATAAAGTAACGGATTACAAGGAATTTGTTACGTAAAAAATGTAAGGGAATTACTTTAAAATTACTCTAGAAAATATGTAATTATTCCGTTACAAAATTAGTGATAAATGTAAGGGATTACAAGTAATTTCGTTACTTGTAACGGATTACGTACAAGTCTGGACGACACCACCCACAGTCATCGCCGCCGTCAAGAGCGTGTTCGCACGCCATGGCAAACCAAGTCTAGTGCGCAACGACAATGGGCCTCAGTTTGCTGCCAAGGACTTCTCTGACTTCACAGGATCCTACGGCTTCCGCCAAGTCACCAGTACCCCTTTACCACGGTCTAACGGCGAGGTAGACGGCATGGTGAGGACAGTCAAGGATCTCTTGTGGAAGTTAGAAGACCCCTATGTGGCTTTGCTAACATATCAGGACGATCCTGGAGTCAATGGTGACAGCCCTGCCCAGCTTTTGATAAGCAGACGTCTTCAGACTCGACTACATCGCACGTCGCGACAGCTCGAGCCGGACTGGCACTCGTCAGTCGCAGTCACTAGCGCGACTAAGCCAACCGGAGGCGGCAAGCTGCCGATTTCAACAGGTGGCACGCTGCAAATTCCCTCCGTCCTCTTCAGACTGATGAGCAAGTCTGGGTGCGGTGCACTAGGTGCCACGCAACAGTTCTGGAACTAGCGTAACGCTATCACTTTTACGTTGTGGAGACTCCGACAGGCAGCTTCCAGCGCAACAGGTTGCACCTTGTCCCAACCTCTAGAAGCCCTGTGGACCAAGCCGTCGGCTCCTCTAAAAGGACTCCAACGGCTGCCGAGACCGCCCCACCGATGCCGGTAGATGAACCGGCGACACCAGCGATTCCGCCTGCAACTCCAGCCGCGATGATATTTGGCTTTGGGCTTCGGCGACTGTCAACTCGCCCCCGCGCAGTTCTTCCGCGCGCGTCTCCCGTTGTGGCCGGAGAATCCAAACACCGAAGACATTGAACCTCTGAGTATGTTTTTGGTTTATTTTTAGCTATTGGATGGTCCTTCTTTTGTTTTATAGAGAAGAGGGTGTAGTTTACCGCATGTCTATCAGATGGCACCACTATTGCCGCTACTGAACCCACTGCATCCATTTTCTGTTATAAAACGCCGAATAAACCCTGAAGGGTCACCTCCCCACCTGTACTCAGCCGGTGTCGTCACTCACTCTACACACGGCGAACCGATCCCCCGCTAGGCCGCCATCTTTGATTTCCGCAGCGCACCGTATAGTCCGTTTTATCGTGGGTAGCGACATTTTGAATTATGTAGCGCCATCTAGCGAGCGTCAGGTTCCGCGGCCATGATGTGTGGCTAGAAAGGTGGGCGAAAGTGGTCTTCGGGGCACCGCTCCAGCGTTGGGTGCTCCAAAGTGCTGGGTATCCGACTTAGGGAACGTCTTGCGTTCTCGTGTGCCGCGGATGGTGTTTTTCACTCATTGGGACCGTTTATTTCCCCGCATCATGACATCCGCCAGTGCGGCGATGCCGAGAATTGCGGCATTGAACGCACCACGGACAGAAATCGGAGGCGAGTACTCAAATTGAATTTTCCTTCTGGTTTTTCGTCGTTTTACATGCGGTACACCGACAATCTTGTTGGCGTTTTGTGTCGTCTAGAACAATAACATATAATGTGAACAAAAACGCACAAAATAAGAACACTGCAGGGAACGATCGAAGGCAGTTTTTCCAGGGTGGAAATATTTATAGAAGTTTTATTTGAGGATCTTTTGATGACGAATGTGTCCTGTGTCGAGAACTGAAAACAGCAAAGTCGTGCCGTGCCCATTGCCGGAGCGAGTCGGCGATTCAAAATTAAACGATTCGAAATCAATGCATGAGCATGTTTCAACAATAAAAATTGCAGTTTTCTTTTCAGCAACATAATGTACTAATCTTCAAAATAAGAAGAGTCCAGTCGCGTTGTGACGCTTAACATAATTTCACGGCTCTCTGGTATCGTGCAGAAGATCGCGATTCAGCAAAACCGATAGAACTAACTTTTCGAGAATTTTCAGCCGCACCCGGCGGCGAAAATGAGTTTTCAGCTAAGCGGTGCATATGATAAAATCAAGTCCATGTAGCCAGTTCAAAATATAAACATTAAGATGAATTAAGGTACGAAAAGTTGCACGCTGAAACAGCAGTTCTCACGAGAAAACTTTCGCGTACTTTGCTAGCATACCCCATGTTCATCGACGGTACAGCGTTAAGTTCGGTGCGAATTCCATTCACAAAATGTTCTGATTGCACTAGAGAAGATGGCGCTGGGGAAGTCTTTTCGGTTAACAGATGAAACCCAATGAAACTGGAGGTCTCGATCATTCGGAAAGCGATCAAGTATGAAAATATTTTTGGCCGCAGCTGCCTTGTCGGATCCTGTGCGCGATACAGATGTCCTCCGATATCATTATGCACTGTAAGGTCTGGCGCCATTGTTTATCGTTTTCTTGACGTGCTCTCGGCGATATGTGTTGTGCCTTGCGCCGCCGTCTGCGCATTCATGACATATGGTTCCCCGTAAAGAGATTGCCCTTTGGGGGAGCCCCGGCGGGAAGCTGTCAGGGGTGTCGTGTTTCCTCTCCGTGCTCCAGAGTGGATGGGCAAGCAGCATTGCATACCGGAGTGCCAAGGTTGTATTAGAGTTGTGCAAGACCTGACATCACAACCGACGAATAGCAAAGCCTCTGAAGGAGTGATGTCAGTTTTGGCGAATGGCGCTGGAGAAAAGTGACGGCAGTGTTCGGAGCTTGTTTCTGTGTTCTTTCTTTTGGGGGGATTGTAAGCAGCGCGTTTGCGCTTGTATTTAAGCGTGGTCTTGGCTGGAAAAGTGGTTCTTGTTTGGAGCTAGGTGGGCAGGCCTCACCTCGAGTAGCCGTGGAGAGGGTTTGCGGGGCGTCCAGAAAGTTCTCTTCCTGCTTCGTAAACGTTGCTGTACCATTATTCTCTGTATATAAAGTATACCTATACTCAATACCAAACCTCACCGAGCCTTCTCGCTGATGACATCGGGAGTCCGTGGGGCATCGAGAAGAACAAAGAACTATCTACTATGCACTTTCGGTTGTTCTTCGTGCAGCTTATTATCTAGAAGAATGGTGTCCCGATCACGAGGGCATTGCCGTCATTCAATGTACTAGCTCTAATTAAATCTGGAAGTAAAGAAATGGAGGAAACCTCAAAGAAAACAAGCAAACTTGGAGCAACCTTTGCGTCCAAGGCGTTCATCCGGGTCCGGTTCGTTCCTAACTAACCAGCAAGGAGGAAAGCGCCTGTAACCCTTTCTCCTTTTTTTCTCTTACCCTCTTTCAGTTAAATGACCTATATTCGTTGGAACTCGGGAACAGCCTGCGGGAATGGACGCCCCTGGGTTTTCAAAAGTAGTTTCGTTCATGAGGGGTGGTGCAGTCAAATATGGAAGGCCCCGAAGGGTGTGCTATTCACGTCTCCAGCATGTTGCTCGCCCTCTCGCGGCAGAAACGGGAAGCCCTCTCGTGAGGGTCCCCCGTTTTCCTGGCTCAGCGGGCACAGCGGTGCTGCTCGCGATCGTGGCTTCCCAACAGTCGGTGCTGAGTGTGAAAAACATTCTTCACTGTCCCAATTAAGTGCTGGAGGCGGTATGGGATTGTACCTTACTAGAGAGTTCCAGTATTTCTTATAAAACAAACACAAGTGCTGTTCGTTTGAGTTAGAGTAGCGTGTTCCACGCTGCACATGTACATACGTCGTTAACCTGAGTCAATCCAAGACCGCAAATGTGGGCTTCGCGCACTCGCACTGTGGAATACGCAGCGCTAACGCACACACTAAAGTCGTTGCGTTCGCTCGTATAATCAATAGTAAAACTCACTACTGTTTCACCGGTTTTCCAACGCCAATGAAACGTACTGGAGTGAGAACAGACCTGCGAGCGGGTGTGCGCTCCTTCGAACTGCAAAGGCTGAGATTGCCAAAACAGCGGCGCGTAAAATAAAGAAAATAAATGTTCTGGGTAGTTTGGTAATTAAAAAACCAACAATGGTATCCATGTTTTCGTATTTCGGGGAGTTTGGTCAAACAACAGGGCGCATATGGTGCTCACTCCTTTTATTGTTAATTAAATACCTTTGAATGCAAAGGGCGTTTTGGTCCGGAAGGATTGGCGGTGGGTTTTAAAGTTTTGCTGACTCCCAAAAGTCGCGACTCTGGTGCCACCGTATGCTTTACCCTCAGTTTATATAATTTTACGTGGATTTCTCAAACTAGTTAGAATGTTTTAATTGGTTTTATACTATTTTGAATTCCTAACGTATTAATTGCGGATGCTGAATTTAGCACCAGCGATGATGATTTGCCAAATTTGGATTGCCATAGTTATTCGCGCGTTTGAAATTATATCATAAGCAACAAATTATATTAGAGTTTGAAAAACTATGAATAAAATATTCTAGCTGTATTCATATTTATATTAATTGCCGTAATTTAAAGCCCAGTAAAAGCCACGAGCACAAAAAATAGGCTGCTTAACCCAGTCTTTACAGAAAGGTCTCATTTCGTTTTCTTTTTAGCGTATAAAAAACTCTGACATCGCCATAGAACTTTGGATGTAATATATATATAATCATATCCGTCACGCGTTTCCATAAAAACACAATTCTGTTGTTGGACTCTGATTCAGTTTTTGGAGGTTTTTGAGAACAGCGCTTTTTTATTTTTTATTTATACCTTTTTTGTGAACATGTACACTCATCATCCTTGGCGATATTTGGTAAAATTGGGATTGATCACTGTTATTCTTGTGCTGGAAAAATCCTTAAGCAAGGAATCATCTAAATGCCCCAGAACTGATTAAAGGGCCCGCGGTTCGTTATTTCACATGAATATTATCTGAGTGAGAAAAGGCAGCAAAAGCACACAAATGCCAGAGCTGATTTTTTTTCCAACAAATACAATATTCTGTCATTTTTACGGTGTGTGGAAAACCATATATTTAAAGAGAGCTGAACTCTCCAAAATATTTTGAAGTTCGTGGATTGGACATTTATGTCGCAAAATAAAGTGTCCGCGAACAAGTTCGTTAGCACAATAATTACGCTGCGAGGCAGTTAGGAGATAAACCGCAATTAAGACGCGTACCAAGAAATTAAATTCCAAATAGACGTTAGTTTTCGGTTTCGTTCCTGAATTGAAAAGTGCCTCACGAAGTAAATATTGGGCTAAACACAGCTTTCGTTTTCAAGATAAAGAGGTGACCCATGCAGCACACGACGTCGGGCCAACATTGGTATTTGATCGACAAACGATGGAACAGTGTTGGGCCAATGTGGACATCGTACTACCAATATTGGTGGTACGGTGGTGTATACTGGCCAGCATTGGCATATCTTGGCCGACAGCTTCACAACGTTGGCAATTGATTGGCTTATGCTGGCCAACATTGGCCTATCTCAGCCAATGGCTACCACCGTTGGCAATCGAATGGCTTAGGCTGCCTAACATTGGCCAATCCCAGCCAATGACTTGCCAACGTTGGCAATCGGTTGGTTTAAGGCTGGCCAACATTGCCCTGTCTTAGCCAATTGGTTACAAACATTGGTAATCAAATGGCTTAGACTAGCTAACATTAGTCTATGTTAGCCAATGAGTATCCAGCATTGGTAATCGATTGGCCCAGGTTGACCAACATTGGCCTGTCTTAGCCAATGGGTTACGAACAGCGGTAATTGAATGACTTAGGCTGGGCAACATTGGCCTGTACTTAGGCAGTGGCTTACCGACGTTATAATTAATTGGCTTATTTTTTTAATGTGCTGATCGCGCATGCTGAGGACAGTCTGTAGCTATGGCTCCGGGGGAGAACGATTCTTCTGTTTTCACACGCACAGCGGGTTAACCAAGTGAATTAGAACGCTGTATGCATTGCGAGCTGTAGCAATTTTGAACGTCCACGAAGAAAAACGCCGTAGTCGGTGACAGGTGAAAAATAACCGCTAGAGGGGAGATCGCCTCCTCGATCCTTCGCTCTGCAAAAGTGGAAAGAGATGAAAGGAGGTTTTACTAGCTGTCACCGACTAAAACTAACCCGCGTCATTCCAAAACCGATAGTTATGCTCAGTAAATTCCACACGATATACAAAATGCACGCTTCCTTCGATTTGTGTTTATGTTTATAACGCAAAAAGCATAGTGCCTCTTTTCTTATCCCCATTTAGCGACGCAGCTGGAAACGTTTCCAAGGGGGGGGGGAGGCAGGGTTCAACCCCAAAGCTCCACCCGCCTCCCCGGTACGTACGACACGGGTGTACTGTCAGCTGTATGTGATCTTGAAAATCTCAAAGCAACTTGCTTTGCTGAGCCGCAAAACACGGCCTATAATTCGGACCGAGCCAGACAAAATTAAAAATAAATAAAATGCACTGATATTTTTTACCGAAAAATAAAACCTTAAAACAAATATCCAGCGATTGATAAAGCAATTACATGTCTTCACGAATAAAAAATCACGTTGAATTAAGATCTTGATCACCCTATGTTTGAGGTAGGAGGTGACATATGTTGATGCGCATTTCAATCTGCAAACAAGGTTATCACGCAAAATATAACAGAAGAAGCTGGGCATTATGTCTGCTTGCCCAAAAATGACTTCAAAGTGCGTACAAAATACAACTGCAGTAATGACCACGGTAGTGACAACACCACAGAAATATAAACTGTGTAATAGAGCCAATGGGTTACCAACGTTGGCAATCCATTGGTTTGAGCTGGCCACCATTTGCCTGTCTTAGCCAGTAGCCTACCAACGTTGGTAATTGATTGGCTTAGTCTGGCAGCAGTTACCTGCCTAGCCAGTGGCTTACCATCATTCGTAATCGATTGAGCTTAGGCTGACCAACGTTGGCCTGTCTTAGCCAATGGGTTACCAACATTGAAAATGTATTGGCGCAAGGGATCAGGGTTGCCTCGTTTTCGGAACACGAGCTTTAAAAACGAGATGAAGTACTCTAGGCAAGGAAAATCACTGTTGTAAGAAGGCGTCTTGATAAAAGGCTGCTGGGAAGGCGCTGTAAATAAATAAGTTATTCATGAATTAAACCTAATTGGCAAACTTTATTAAATACTTATTTGAGGGCAAAGGTGTCAATTGTAAAGTTTTATTTTGAATAGGTTCTTGATGAATGAGTTTACAACATGATACACCCCAGGCAGCAAACTTGCTTAGACTAGCTATGGGGCCAAGATTGGGCCTTGGCCGTAGTAGACTGGACCGAGACTGCCCAGGGAATTCGGTGAACTGCCAGCATGGCGTCTAACTGTATTTTTCCGGGCACCGGAATTACACGGAACTGCCAGGGAAGGGATTTTCTTTGCGCCTTTTGTCCTTTTAGGTCGAGCCGACCAGGGTAGACAGGCGGGCGGCCACCAACATTTAGGAATTTCGTGGCGCTTCACTGTATTCACTGGCCCAAGGATTCCACGGAACTACAACGGAGTAGTTTTGGGTGTAGTTTATTAGCTTTGCAGGATTCAGTGCGCCAGCAACGACTGGCGTTGTGACGAAGTTTTCTAGAAAAGCGCAAGTCTCGAAAATCAAAAGATCAGTTCATTAGTGTAGAGAGCGAGGCGTATGAACGCAATATTAGTGTCAACAAATTGATCCCTCCATGATATTTACAGTATTCTATGTCTCAAATCGCCACATCTGAAACTCGAAAAACCTACGAGATAATTTTTCTGTTTATTTTTCAACATCACACATCGTAGCAAAGGTTCCGTACTTCGCGGCTACTCTGCTTCAACTTAGAATAAACCGCAGCACATGCTACGCTCTCTTGGCCTATCAGGCGCCAAAAGCTTGCGATGCTGCGCGGGAGATGCGCCAAGCACTGAAACGGCTCAGCAGGCGTTTGCAAGGTCTCGACGACAAAGCGGCCTCTTGCCACACCAGTGAGCTAACGGTGCTCGGAATTCCCACGCTCACATTTCAGCAGAGCGAGCGCGGTCGGCCAGATCGAGGCGCAGTCGGTTCTCATGTCGCGATTGCTACGCCGTTTCTCTGTCCTCACCGACATTCGAAACAGCCTCGCTCGGAGGCGCATGCGGGCCAAATATACGAGTCTATAGCGCTATATAGTGTCGTTACAACGTGTAAAAAGCAGTGCTCACCTCGACAGGGACGCAAGTTGCGGCGCTATGTCCCGTCGACGCCCACGTCAAGAACGACGAAATATACATTAAAACACTTTTTACACCCGAAACAAATGTTTAGTTATTTAATCGTGAATTTCGCGCCACCTTGGGAGACGTCATATTACCTCATTGTTCTTCAAATTCCTCAAAATATGCAAACGCTATTTCTGATATTTTTATTTTCTTATTTTTTCAGCAATGTGATAAGTCGTAAGCACTTTCGAGCCCAGAACCTCTTCAGTGTTGTCATCGTTTTGTTAGATTTGCGTTTTTTTTAACTTCAGCTTTGGGGATCGTTGCATCTGTGTTGCATTTATGATTACAATGTTTAAGAAAAGGTACAGCATTTGTTACATGTACACAACCCTCGCGAAACAAAAATCTGTTATTAGCGTGCTGCAAAATATACGCCACAGCTTATTTCTGAGTAACATTTTTTTTTCTTTGTAATTTCAGTTTATTTGGGGACATCGTGCGCAGAAAGAAGACGCGGTTATTTTTTAATTTTAGTTTAGAGTGTAGGTTCTACGGCGTACAACATTAGCGTCTTCATACGTCACGTTTTCGGTTAACATTTGGAATGGCAGTTTCTTTCGGACTCCGTAAGCTATCTCGGCAAGAACTTTCTTGCAATGCAGTGGAAAGGACAAGAGCCTGCACACAGCTTTATTCAGCGCTCTAAAATAGGAGAAGGAGCGCGGACCTGTCATCTTCCACTGCATTGCCAAGAAACGTTTTCGCCTAGTAGACTTCGTGCTGCTGTTCTGTCCACTCTGTATTGACAGCAGAATAGACGCTATACGTATTTGAGGCCAAACGTGTCTCCGGTTACGGTCACGTGACTATAGTCTCCATGCGGGTCACAAGGCAGAACACGGTACCTGCCTGAAGTGAAGGACACTGCTTGGTAGACCACTCACATAGCATAGCACTGCACTATCAGGTTTGGGATGAACTCACAAAAGTATCCACTGACAAATCCTTTTGTTGTGTTCGTTGAGTCGGATGACCCACGAAGATAAGCGCTTTTTTGTGGACGCACCCGCCTGGGGACCTTGAAGAAGCAGGATGCAGGCGAAATGCTGGATGGAGGGGAATGTTTCCTGCCTCACCTCCTCCGGCAGCCGATCGCATCACCCTACCAGCATTCCTTTCCCTGGCCCCTGACCGAAAACTTTGACACAGCCGCGGCCTGTGTGGCTCAGTGCTTGAAAAGTCCTGCGCGTATATCCCGAGACGAGGCGATTTCCTCGAAGGAAGTCACAGAAATTCCTCTATGATGTGGTTGGAGTTTGCAGCAAATGACAGCTTGTACCGCATCGGGTTGAATCTTCACGGAGCCCTGCCATCTCGTTTGTGTGTGTGTACGTGGTTGTTCTCCAGTGGCCATATCTACAAATATCTCGGAATCAGTGGCGTCGCGAGGGTCAGCGGCACCCGGGGCGGTAGCCCCTGCAACTTTTGCCTTGCCTGCTTTCGCGGCCACCGCGACCCCCCATCTCGTGGCCACCGCCGCGCCACCCCCTGACCCTGCACCCGGGGCGGTCCGCCCCCCCCCCCCCCCCCTTGTGACGCCTGCTCGGAATACACCGTTCGAAGTCCGCCAGCCATGCCTTTGGTAGGTGCGCTTGGCAACCTGCTGAAGAGTGGCGCGCGGTGACCGCTGTTCTGCGGGTGCTCTTCCAGATTATCTGTAGACTTCGGCAATGTCTCTTCTACCTGCAGCCAGGACAATACTTTTTCCGAAATTCTGCGAGTCGCGCCCATTAGCTGCACTGAAATTATGCAACTCCCGGTAGAATACTGACTTTCTTGTTCTCCCGGCTGTTCGTGGAAACACCTTTCATAGATAACTTTTCATCGACACGTTTCGTCGACACTAACATGTCTCCCGACACTCGCTACGTGAATCGCTACGCTGCGGGGAAAAGTTTTTCGCGTGAAGTGGATATTCTCTCAACGGCCCCGGGAAAGGAATGCTGGCAGTTGTCCCCTTTTGGGTCTCGTGTAAAACGAATTGTGAAAACGGCTATTTTGAAGCTGGCAGAGGTTGCTCACTCGTAAGGTGTTTGTCTCAAACACAGTGGGACCCTGATTCAATCCACCAGTGTGGGCTTGTTTTTTTTTTCTCTCAGGAACATTTTTGCAAGCATTTTGATGACATTTACAACACGTGTTTTTATGAATAACGTTGAAAAAAGCCGATCGTGCGCGGACAGAAACTTCCCTGTATTAAATAACGTGTGAAACTGCGCCCTTACCGGACGTGAATGGAGGACATAGCCCGGGAAAACAAATTCCGCCAGTTTCGCAAGGCGCGGTCGATATCACTCGGATGGCGTGTGTATGCCAGTCTGCGGCTGCTCATTAGAAAAATAATAGCCCAATTGTCCTACCTGTACACGCCGCTTCCCCGGTGGCCGCCGGTGTGGCCCAAGCCTTGCTGTCCTCCATTCACACTCCCGAAAGGGAGTCTCCTACCATTTAATTCATCAGAAGTTTCGTTGACAACATTCGTAATTTTCCGCAGTGTTAATTGTAAAAAAGGAATGCCAGCAGCGCATGCAAATGCCTAGAAAAAAAAAGTAATCTTACACTGACGATTAGAACCACGGTTCCCGCCGCATAGAGACGGACACACTTACCAGGGAGTTACTCAACAGCATCAAATAGTTGTTTTCACAATTCGTTTTATACGAGACCCAATGGGGGAACTGCTGGCATTTGTTCCCCGGAGCTGTGCGCTGGCGGCAGAGATCATCCACTTCCTTTTTTCGCGGGTTTGTCACCGGCCCGGCAGACCCGTCCGCGCAGCTTCGCGGCGGCGTTCCTGCGACGGCTCATTGCGAGAATGTTAACCCACGTGTCCCACCCTACATGCCATTTGCGGCAAAAATTTGGAACAGCATTCTTTAAAAAAAGGAATCATAATATTTTTTAAAACAATCTGCTGAGGAATCAGCGTCTCAATAAAACGATCTGTCAATGAAACGTCATTCGATGAACTAATTGCCACCACCAATGAGAGGCGTCTGTCAGGAAAATTTTTGGAGAAAATATTTTCCAGCTGCCGGGAGAACAGAACGCTATTGGCCTAGAATTTGCCCGGTTCTTATTGCTTTGCAATCTTTTCAGCTGTATAAAAGCTTGGCGGTATCTCTTTACATTTCGCGAGATCGCTTGCACGTTTGTGCTTCTCTACGGAACATGCTGTGTGTAATAAACTACTAGGAGATTTGAAAATAAACTTTGGTGTCTGTTTTGCTGCCTGTTTCGACACTCCTTGTGCGAGTACTTTTCTTTACGCGTTTCTTTCCATGTATTAAATAGGTTAATTCAGTTCGGAATGACCTTTAAATAAGTTTAAGATATCCCAGCCTTCAGAGGATACGTATTCAGGGTTAACGAATAATTCGCATGGGTGCCAGATGCAAGCTCGAGAGCGATTCATTTCAGCCGACGCACCAAAGTGGAGGGATGCCGCGGCTGAGGCTGCTGCTTCACAGCAGATAAGCCAGCTTCACTGCCTTTCGTGGCTTGATCGCGTCTCTCTTGTTCATTCGCTTGTGCATGATATATTTAGTTACATAGTTCGTCGTGAAGTCATCCTTGACTTCACGACGAC
>JAZHYW010008623.1:0-37516 GCA_037355805.1 Ixodes ricinus | reverse complement strand
AGAATCCGAACACCGAAGACACTGAACCTCTGAGTATGTTTTTGGTTTATTTTTAGCTATTGGATGCTCCTTCTCTTGTTTTATAGAGGAGAGTGTGTAATTTACCGCTTGTCTATCAGATGGCACCACTATTGCCGCTACTGACCCCACTACATCCATTCTCTGTTATAAAATGCCGAATAAACCCTGAAGGGTCACCTCCCCACCTGGACTCAGCCGGTGTCGTCACTCACTCTACACACTGAGAACAGATCCCCCGCTCGGCCGCCATCTTTGATTTCCGCAGCGCACCGTATAGTCCGTTTTATCGTGGGTAGCAACATTTTGAATTATGTAGCGCTATCTAGCGAGCGTCAGGTTCCGCGGCCATGATGTGTGGCTAGAAAGGTTGGCGAAAGTGGTCTTTGGGGCGCCGCTCCAGCGTTGGGTGCTCCAAAGGGCTGGGTATCCGACTTAGGGAACGTCTTGTGTTCTCGTGTGCCGCGGATAATGTTTTTCACTCATTGGGAGCGTTTCTTGCCCCGCATCATGACATCCGCTAGTGCGGCGATGCCGAGAATTGCGGCACTGAACGCGCCGCCGATAGAAATCGGAGGCGAGTACTCAAACTGAATTTTCCTTCTGGTTTTTCGTCGTTTTACATGCAGTACACCGACAATATTGTTGGCGTTTTGTGTCGTCTAGAACAATAACATATAACGTGAACAAAAACGCACAAAATAAGAACACTGCAGGGAACGATCGAAGGCAGTTTTTCCAGGGTGGAAATGTTTATAAAAGTTTTATGTAGGATCCCTTGACGACGATTGTGTCCTGTGTCGAGAACTGAAAACAGCAAAGTCGTGATATGCCCATTGCCGGAGCGAGTCGCCGATTCAAAATTAATCGATTCAAAATCAATGCATGAGCACGTTTCAGCAATAAAAATTGCAGTTTTCTTTTCAGCTACATTATGTGCTAATCTTGAAAATAAGAAGAATCCAGTCGCGTTGTGACGCTTAACATAATTTCACGGCTCTCTGGTATCGTGTAGAAGATCGCGATTCAGCAAAACTGATAGAACTAACTTTTCGAGAATTTTCAGCCGCAGCCGGCGGCGGAAATGAGTTTTCAGCTAAGCGGTATATATGATAAAATCAAGTCCATGTCGCCAGTTCAAAATATAAATATTAAGATGAATTAAGGGACGAAAAGTTACACGCTGAAACAGCAGTTCTCACGAGAAAACTTTCACGTACTTTGCGGGCATACCCCATGTTCATCGACGGTACAGCGTAAAGTTCGGTGCGAATTCCATTCACAAAATGTTCTGATTGCACTCGAGAAGATGGCGCTGGGGAAGTCTCTTCGGTTAACAGATGAAACCCAATGCCACCGGAGGTCTCGATCATTCGGAAAGCGATGAAGTTTGGAAATATTTTGGCCGCAATTGCCTTGTCGGATCCCGTGCACGATACAGATGTCCTCCGATATCATTATGCACTGTAAGGTCTGGCGCCATTGTTTATCGCTTTCTTGACGTACTCTCGGCGATACGTGTTGTGCCGGGCGCCGCCGTCTGCGCATTCGTGACATATGGCTCCCCGTAAAGAGATTGCCCTTTGGGGAGCCCCGGCGAGAAGCTGTCTGGGGTGTCGTGTTTCCTCTCCGTGCTCCGATGGATGGGCGAGCAGCATTGCATACCGGAGTGCCAAGGTTGTATTAGGGTTGTGCAATACCTGACATCAGAACCGACGAATAGCAAAGCCTCTGAAGGAGTGATGTCAGTTTTGGCGAATGGCGCTGGAGAAAAGTGACGACAGTGCTCGGAGCTTCTTTCTGTGTTCTTTCTTTTGGGGCGATTGTAAGCAGCGCGTTTGCGCTTGTATTTAAGCGTGGTCTTGGCTGGAAAAGGGTTCTTGTTTGGAGCTAGGTGGGCAGGCCTTACCTCGAGTAGCCGTGGAGAGGGTCCGCGGGCGTCCAGAAAGTTCCCTTCCTGCTTCGTAAAAGTTGCTGTATCATGATTCCCTGTATATAAAGTATACCTATACTCCATACCAAACCTCACCGAGCCTTCTCGCTGATGACATCAGGGGTCCATGGGGCATCGAGAAGAACAAAGAACTATCTACTATGCACGTTCGGTTGTTCTTCGTGCAGCTTATTACAGAACAATGGTGTCCCGATCACCAGGGTATTGCCGTCATTCAATGCACTAGCTCTAATTAGATCTGGAAGTAAAGAAATGGAGGAAACCGCGAAGAAAACAAGCAAACTTGGAGCAACCTCTGCGTCCAAGGCGTTCATCCGGGTCCGTTCGTTCCTAACTACCCAGCAAGGAGGAAAGCGCCTGTAGCCCTTTCTCCTTTTTTTTTTCTCTTACCCTCTTCCAGTTAAATGACCTATATTCGTTGGAACTCGTGAACAGCCTGCGGGAATGGACGCGCCCGGGTTTTCAGAAGTAGTTTCATTCATGAGGGGCGGTGCAGTCAAGTATGAAGGCCCCGAAGGGTGTGCTATTCACGTCTCCAGCACGTTGCTCGCCCTCTCGCGGCAGAAACGGGAAGCCCTCTAGTGAGGGTCCCCCGTTACCTGGCTCAGCGGGCACAGCGGTGCTGCTCGCGATCGTGGCTTCCCAAAAGTCGGTGCTGAGTGTGAAAAACATTCTTCACTGTCCCAATTAAGTGCTGGAGGCGGTATGGGATTGTACCTTACTAGAGAGTTCCAGTATTGCTTATAAAACAAACACAAGTGCTGTTCGTTTGAGTTAGAGTAGCGTGTTCCACGCTGCACATGTACAGTGCCCTTCAAACTTAACGCCGCCACTGGGTTCCCAAACATCGAGCTCGTGTCGGCTACTTACTACTAAATTTGTCACCAAAACCCTCGGGGTGCCTTCTCAGGACGGGATAGAAATTGGGAACCCAAATATTCTTCGATAGTTCAATCGGCCGCCGCAGGGACCGTCAGGAACAGCAAATGCCGTGGCGGCGTTAAGTTTGAGGCGCACGTACGTCGTTAACCTGCGTCAATCCAAGACCTCAAATGTGGGCTCCGCGCACTCGCACTGTGGAATACGCAACGCTAACGCAAACACAAAGTCGTTGCGTTCACTCGTATAATCAATAGTAAAACTCACTACTGTTTCACCGGTTTTTCAACGCCAATGGAGCGTACTGCAGTGAGCAGACCTGCGAGCGGGTGTGCGCTCCTTCGAACTGCAAAGGCTGAGTGTCAAAACAGCGGCATGTAAAATAAAGAAAATAAGTGTTCTGGGTAGTTTGGTAATTAACAAACCAACAATGGTATCTGTGTTTTCGTATTTCGGGGCGTTTGGTCAAATAACAGGGCGCATATGGTGCTCACTTCTTTGTTTTTTTAATTAAATACGTTTGAATGCAAAGGGCGCTTGGTCCGGAAGGATTGGCGGTGGGTTTTGAAGTTTTGCTGACTATTCGGCAGCGATCCGAACAAGCGACCGGCTGCACTCGGCGATGCTCCGAGTAGGCACCGGTGGGCTGAACCACAGTTTCGACGGTGAGCTGGACGAAATCCCGAAGCGACGAACTTCGACGGTGAGCTGGACAAATCCCGAAGCGACGACCTTCGACGGTGAGCTGCCCAATCCCGAAGCGACGACCTTCGACGGTGAGCTGGTCCAAATCCCGAAGCGACGACCTTCGACGGTGAGCTGGACAAATCCCGAAGCGACGACCTTCGACGGTGAGCTGGCGAAATACCGAAGCGACGAACTTCTGACGGTGAACTGGACCAAATCCCGAAGCGACAGACCTTCGACGGTGACCAGGACCAGGTCCGGCAGTGACGATCTTCGACGATCGACCAAGAACCCGAAGGCTGAGGTCAACTGCAAACCTATCATCAACGGAACTGATTGTGAGATGAACCTCTTTATTGCAACTGTACATTTGTAAATAGTTTGGCTAGTTTTCTTTTAATATACTTTCTTTTGATACATCGACAGTGTGTCCCGATGCCTCATTTGGTGGTCTGACCTTACCTAAAGCACCACAAATTTGGCGAGCCTGCCAGGATCAGACCGCAGACTGAGGAAGAACGGATGCACTGTTGACGGCCTGATATCAGATCATTGAAATGGATTTGGAGAAGATATTAGCACTAAGCAGTTCCCTCGGGTTGACAAAAGAAGAAGTGTTGCGTCTCATAGAGGATGAAAGGAAACGCGAAAGAGAAGGCCGAATGATTGCCAGGGAAGACGCGAAGCTCGAGGCCGAAAGAGAACAACAGAGAGCCGAGAGGGAGAGAGAAAACGCAAAGCTTGAGGCCGAAAGGGAACAACAGAGAGCCGAGAGGGAGAGAGAAAACGCGAAGCTCGAGGCCGAAAGGGAAGAACAGAGAGCCGAGAGGGAGAGAGAAAACGCGAGGCGCGAGGCCGAAAGAGAACAACAAAAGGCAGAACATGAAAGAGCGATGATGGAGCTTCAGTTACGACTAGCAGAAACAGAACGGACGGATAGGTCAACACCAGCCGAAAAGGGAGAAGAGCAGCCTAGGAGGCACGCGTGCTTGAAGAAAATAATGGCGCCCTTTGACGAGAAACGGGACGATTTAGATGCATATCTTCATAGATTTGAAAGAATAGCGATTGGTCAGGGTTGGGCGAAGGAGGAATGGGCAACCTCACTTAGTCTTTGTCTCGTCGGCGAAGCCCTAACAACATTCGGGAGGATGACAGCTGATGACTCGTTGGACTACGAGAAGGTCAAGATCACCCTTCTTCAAAGATTTAGGCTAACAGCAGATGGCTTCAAGGAAAAGTTTAGAAAGAGCAAGCCTGAGGAGGCAGAGACAGGTTTACAGTTTTGCACACGACTGACTAATTATTTCGATAGATGGCTGGAGATGGCGCAGACGGACAAGACGTACGACGCGCTGAGGGATAGGATGATTGCTGAGCAATTCTTGTGCTGCTGCCATCCAAAACTGGCCATTTTTCTTAAAGAGCGGAAGGTCAGCTCAGCACAAGAGATGGCAGAGCTAGCAGACCAGTACCTGGAGGCGCAAGGAAAGAGCAATCTGGGCGTGATAAGGGATAAGCTAGGCGCAGCAGAGAGCCACGACGGCGATATCGCCAGGAGCAGCGAACAAAAGGGTGGACCCAAGAGAACACCTCCTATATGCTTTCTGTGCCACAAGACCGGGCATAAGGCAAGTGACTGCAGAAGTGGATACAGACAGACGCACACAGGCGTACGGTGTTGGGAGTGTGGTAAAGTAGGACATAGGGCCGAACAGTGCAGAAATAAATCGAAAGATAAAGTAGCATGCTTTCTCGATAAGGGAAGAAGTGCACAAAGGACCAGCAAAGCACAGGGGAAAGAAAATAAGGAATCTAAAATGTCACCAGTTACTGACAGTGTTTCAGAACACCATTTGGGAGTTATAATGCCAGTGGTGGAGGGTAGACTGCATGGTAATAGTATTTCAGTGCTTAGAGATAGCGGTACGAACACCGTATTAGTGAGAAGGAATCTTGTACGCGATGAGGAACTCACAGGGACATCCACAGGGGTGATCCTGGTGGACGGGACCGTGAGAACAATGCCTGAAGCCATAATCGACATTGAGAGCCCTTATTACACTGGTAAAGTAAATGCAAAGTGCGCAGAAGATCCTCTATATGACCTGATACTGGGCAATATCCCCGGAGTCCGAAAGGTGGACTGTCCGGATCGAGAGTGGCGCAGACGAAACGCCGATATAGGCTCCCAAGTAAAACAAAAACTGGACGAAGTCTTTCACGGTAATAACGATGGTATGTCGCCAGTCGTGAAGTGCAACCCACCACAAGGAACCCCGGAAACCGAGAGTCTAAGCACAAAATCACAGGAAAGACCGAATTACACGCAGATTGATAACGAAGTATCATTTGCAGTGAAAACAAAAAATCAGGTCGAAAGTGAAGAAAAACCACTGCCACAGATTAAAGTACCGGTCATACAACTGCTGGAGGTAACAGCGCTACAACTAACGAAAGAGCAGAAGTCCGATGACAGTCTGCGGCGATGCTTTGAGAACCTTGACAAAAGGGTGCGGAAGTGGAGATGCGATGTAACGACACAGTACGTTGTGGAAGATGGTATATTGTTTCGCCGATGTAAGTTTAGCTCGGGGGAAGTCAGGCTTCAGCTCATCGTACCAACAAGGTATCGAGAAAGTGTAATGGAGCTCGCTCATGATGGAATCATGTCTGGCCACCAAGGAGTAAAAACTACCATCGCGCGAGTAGCGGAAGAGTTTTTCTGGCCAGGTATGCAAGGGGATGTGAAACGCTACGTGCGATCATGCAGTGTGTGCCAGCGCACAATACCAAAAGGAACTGTGAAGAAGGCACCACTGATACCTATGCCCATAATTGAAACACCATTTCACCGGGTGGCCATTGACATCATCGGACCAATAACACCGAAGTCAAGTAAAGGGAATCGATATATTTTGACTATGGTCGACATGGCGACCAGGTACCCAGATGCAGTGGCGTTGAGAACTATTGACACACCACAAGTAGCAGAAGCCCTTGTAGAGATGTTCTCTCGATATGGAATACCCAAGGAAATTTTAAGCGATCGAGGTTCGAACTTTACCTCAGATCTCATGAAAGAAATAAGCCGCCTGTTATCGTTTAAGCAGCTACTGACCACTCCATACCATCCAATGTGCAATGGGCTAGTTGAAAGATTCAATGGCACAATCAAACGTATGCTGCGGAGAACGTGTCAAGAACGGCCCACCGACTGGGACAGGTATATCCCCGCACTTCTTTTCGCTTACAGGGGAGTACCCCAGGCAAGTCTAGGATTTGCGCCGTTCGAGATGCTGTACGGGCGCAATGTGAGAGGTCCATTGACCATACTTAAGGAGTTGTGGTCGAACAAAAGCTTAGATGAACAGCTAAAAACTTCCTATGGGTACGTGATCGAACTAAAGGACAAGCTAAAGAAGACCTGTGAGGTGGCGCATGAGAACATGGCAGAAGCGCAAGCTAAACAAAAAAAATCGTATGATCAGAAAAGCTTGGCTAGACGTTTTGAGCCAGGGGACCGAGTACTAATATTGCTACCCAGTGAGCACAATAAGTTAACGATGCAGTGGAAGGGACCATACGAAGTTACAAGACGAAAAAGTGACGTAAACTATGAGCTGCTGGTAGGTGACAAAAGAAAAATGTTCCACGTGAACATGTTGCAGAAGTACGTGGATCGCGTGCACCCGAACCAGAGCTGTGGAGTAATGGTGATCGAAGATGATCCAGAAGACCTGGGAGAGATCACAACACCTAGCCTAAAGAGACAACAAGGGGCTCAGGATGTGCTAATCAATCCCAGACTTAGTCCGGAACAAACGAAAGACCTGGCCGACGCAAGCAGAGAATATGAAGACATATTTTCTGACTTACCAGGCCGAACACAGGTACTACAGTGTACACTAAGATTGATGACAGAAAAACCTGTATACGTGAGACAGTATCCCCTACCTTTTTCCATCCAGGACAAGGTAGAAGAAGAAGTAGGAGAAATGCTGAAGTTAGGCATTATTGAACGATCCACTTCGGCCTACAACTCTCCCATTGTAATGGTAAAGAAACCTGACGGGTCCAATAGGCTCTGTGTAGATTTTAGGAGATTAAATGATGTACTGGTTGCTGACGCGGAACCAATACCTAGAGCAGATATGGTATTTACCAAAGTGGGCCAAAAGAAGTACTTCTCCAAACTAGATCTCGCGAAGGGGTACTGGCAAATACCTATGGAAAAGTCAGCCAAAGAGAAGACCGCATTTTCAACGACCTCCGGTCTTTACCAATTCCTGTTCATGCCGTTTGGGTTGAAGACTGCAGCGGCGATGTTCACAAAACTCATGAGACGCGTCCTGGAGGGTATACCGAACGTGTACCACTACATAGACGATATTCTCATTGCAACAGAATCTTGGGACGAGCACTGCCAGACGTTGCGGCAAATCTTTGAACGTTTAAGGGAGAGCAGGCTCACGGTGAAACCGAACAAATGCGAATTGGGATTCAATTCCATAACTTTTCTGGGCCACAAGTTAGGCATGGGGCAGATTTCACCGAAGACGGAAATACTGGATAAGATTCAGCAAGCTTCTGTGCCGAAGACGAAAAAACAAGTGCGAGCCTTTTTAGGCCTCACTGGATATTATAGGGAGTTCATTCCAAGATACGCAGAGATAGCTGCACCACTGACGGACCTCACCAAAAAGGGGCAAAGCAATAGCGTCTTGTGGAATGCGGAACATGAAAGAAGTTTCGAAGTGCTAAAGAGCAAACTAGCAGAACCCCCAATTTTGTTAGCACCAGATCTGTCAAAGACGTTTGTCTTACGAACAGACGCATCAGACGAGGCAGTTGGAGCAGTGCTTTTGCAAAAACACGAGGGCATGCTTCACCCAGTGTCTTACGGTAGTCGGAAGCTTAGCCCGAGCGAGAAGAACTTCTCGGCTATAGAACGCGAATGTCTCGCGCTAGTGTGGGCAGTAGGCAAATATGCCATATACCTATATGGAAAAGATTTCGATGTTGAGACAGATCACCAACCGTTAGAGTACTTAAACAAGGCGAAACTCAACAATGCCAGAGTGATGCGATGGAGTTTGGCCTTGCAAGAGTTTACTTTTCGGGTCAAGTACATCAAAGGCAAGGATAATATTGGAGCGGATTACATGAGTAGGGTATAAGCAATAGGTACAGCAAAAAAAAAAAAAAGAGTGAGCAGCTGGTGCGGTACGAAAATCGGTACCTGCACCGTGTTGTAAAACAGGGAAGACAGTGATGAATACAAGTGATTCAGTTATGGTTTATTGTAATCGACTGTCTATCTATTGGACCGGATTCAATGTGATGTGCTTTGTGTAAACTTGATATAAGACGTTCAGGACTTTCAAGAGACAATTAAGTGAACGTGAGCAGCAAGACAGGGAGGCTTCGTAGTCGGTAAAGCATCATGACGAAGAAAAATTCAGCCCTACTGAATTCTGAAGAAGGGGGTATTGTCATGCTGTAAGCGGTTGAAGAAAAGGTGGAAGAAGAGCGGCAAGGCTCGGGCTGGAAGAGCTCGCGGCACGCACTATTCGGCAGCGATCCGAACAAGCGACCGGCTGCACTCGGCGATGCTCCGAGTAGGCACCGGTGGGCTGAACCACAGTTTCGACGGTGAGCTGGACGAAATCCCGAAGCGACGACCTTCGACGGTGAGCTGGACAAATCCCGAAGCGACGACCTTCGACGGTGAGCTGTCCAATCCGAAGCGACGACCTTCGACGGTGAGCTGGACAAATCCCGAAGCGACGACCTTCGACGGTGAGCTGGCGAAATACCGAAGCGACGAACTTTGACGGTGAACTGGACCAAATCCCGAAGCGACCGACCTTCGACGGTGACCAGGACCAGGTCCGGCAGTGACGATCTTCGACGATCGACCAAGAACCCGAAGGCTGAGGTCAACTGCAAACCTATCATCAACGGAACTGATTGTGAGATGAACCTCTTTATTGCAACTGTGCCAAAAGTCGCGACTTTGGTACCATTATATGCTTTACCCACAGTTTATATAATGTTACGTGAATTTTCGAAACTATTTAGAATGTTTTACTTGGTCTTATACTATTTTTAATTCCTAACGTATTAATTGCGGATGCTGAATTTAGCACCAGCGATGATGGTTTGCCAAATTCGGATTGCCATAGTTCTTCGCGCGTTTGAAATTATATCATAAGCAACAAACTGTATGAAAAATTTTAAAAACTATGAATAAAATATCTTAATTGTATTCATAATAATATTAATTGCCGTAATTTAAAGCCCAGTAAACGCAACAAGCACAAAAAATAGGCTACTTAACCCAGTCTTTACAGAAAGGTCTCATTTTGTTTTCGCTTTAGCGTATAAAACTCTGACATCGCTATAAACTCTGGATGTGAGATATAAAATCATATGCGTCACGCGTTCCCATAAAAACACACTTCTGTTGTCGGACTTTGATTCAGTTTTGGGGGTTTTTGAGAACAGCGTTTTTTATATTTTTTTTATTTATACCCTTTGTGAAAATGTATACTCATCATCTGTGGCGATATTTGGTAAAATTGGAATTGATCCTGTTATTCTTGTGCTGGGAAAAATCCTTAAAGGACACATGCAAAGGAAAAAATCTTTTTTTTTTTTAAACAGCCGGGTTTGGAAAAGGAAGTCGTAAAACGAATTTACAACGAAAGATAAAATTTTTTAGAGCTCTATTTACGGCGCTATGCGAATTTGTAGTTGGCGCCCACAGGCGCCGCGGAAAAGTGGCCCATATTTATCACGTGACTGGCCCCTATTTGTCACGTGGTACTTGCACTCTTTCGCAAGCTTCCAATGGTCTCGAAAAGTTACTTATTCATCTTCGTTTGAAGTGCAACAAAAAACAAAGATTAATAAGTAACTTTTAGAGCCCAAACAAAGCTTTTGAAAAAGCGCAAGCAGACGTGATAGACCTGTGCGCCGGTCAGATGACGGCGGCGGCGCCCCGAAGCACACGAACTTGTGCGGCGGCGGCAGCGCCAGCGTGGAGACACGCGATGAAGCGGCAACGCACAACGCTCAGCGTGCGGCGGCGGCGACGCACAGGTCTACTACGCGACCAGCGGCGGCTGCCGCGGGCGCCAACTACAAATTCGTTTTGCGCCGTAAATATAGCTCTAAAATTTTTTCTTCTTTGTAATTTCGTTTTATAACATACTTTTTCCATCTAGGCTGTTTACAAAAAAATGTTTTTTTCCTTTGCATGTGTCCTTTAAGCAATGAATCATCTAAATGCCCCAGAACTGATTAAAGGGACCGCGGTTCATTATTTCACATGAATATTATCTGAGTGAGAAAAGGCAGCAAGAACACACAAATATCACAGATGATTTTTTTTTTTAAGAAATACAATATTCTGTTACTTTTACGGTGTGTGGAAAACCATATCTTTAAAGAGACACTGAACTCTCCACAACATTTTTAGATTCGTCGACAGGATCGTCTGCTAAAGACGCCTGCTGTCGGCGCCTTATGCTCGTTCGTTGGCGGCAGTTGGCGCATAGAGTTATTACAATAAACTCTAGAGGCTCAGCTGGCGCTAGTGTGCTGCTGCATTTTGAAGCAGACAGCAAGCAGTCTAAATTTGACTTCCGGTAAAGTATTCCTATGGGAAAACGCAAATGCGTTTCTCTTCGCGCTCGATTATAAGAGTAAATATTGTTTAGTCTTATGACAGACTAAACTGAGCGTGGAACGTTTTACAATTGGATGAACAAGAATATGTCAGATAGAGCGTCTTTCTTTATAATTCATGGTGTCGAACACTGCGCTAAAATACCCCAATACACATATATAATACATGTTGATGTTGCAGACTGCTATTATAGGGCACGCATTTACGCATATAGTCAATGCTCTGAAGCACACAGAGTGGATCAGCTTGACAAAACACCAAAAGGATGCTAATATGTGCCAAATCAAACAATCAACACAGACGACAAGAACGAAGCATGGAGTTATGGGACGAAGAACAAGTACTAGATTAGTTACAAACTGTGCATGAATAATCATTGATAGCTTGTATTGATAGGTTGTATTCATTGATTGATAGCGTGTATTGATATTTGATAGCTTGTATTGGCATATCATACTGTACAACAGAAATCCGGGACTCAATTGTTGCTCATTTAAACGTCGCTCAGTAACAAAAAACTCATTAACTAAATAAATGACACTTTTATCATGTGAATAAAGCTACATAGTACATGTTACGAGTAAATAAACTACGCTGATTTCTATTATTCCCTGGCGAAGAGAAAATATCAGGTACGTTTTCCCATAAGAATACACAGGAAGGTTGGAGGCTGTCTAAAATTCGCTCTTAGCAAATTTTAGAAAAAAAAGAGAAAATGCACCATCTGTGGGCAACGCTGCACAAAATCGTAGTGCAATAGGGGAAGAGCCGAATTTCGCGGTCGATTTAAATAGCCTGGCCGCTGCTTGGGACCGCCATTTTGAAAAATGAGCAGCGGCACCCATATAACCGCCATTTTGAAAATGAGCGAGGGCACCCATAGACGGTTGGAATGGCGAATTGTCGGTGACAGGCCAGGAGGAAAGTGGAAGCAACTCCCGCCTCTCTCCCTTTTGGCACAGCGAATGTTGGAGAGGAGTCGACATCGTCTGCAGCGTTTGCTCAGCTAAAAAGGAAAGAGGTAAGAGGAGCGTATACTCTACTGTTAACCCGTCACCGAGAAGGGCGAGGGACAGCTGCAAGCAGCGCTCTGTGGTGCTGGTCTCTTTTACTTGTCTTTAGGGGTGGACGAAGGCATTCGATCGCCTTAACCATAAAACTTACTGCAGAAACTGGACCTTTGTGGCATCAGGGGTGTTGCCCTGAACCTAATCGAAAGCTATTTGCAAGACCGTTTTCAGTATGTTGAAATTGACGGGGAGCGTTCAAACATGCGCCAAATAAAGGCAGGTGTACCGCAAGGAAGTATTCTCGGGCCCCTTCTCTTCAATCTTTTTATAAATGACATAGTGAACTTAGATAATAGCGTCAACTACATAATATACGCAGATGATACAAGTTTGTTTTTCTCTGGAACTAGCACTGACGTCATATATAGGAAGAGCTAATCAATTCTTGCAGGGTCTAAACGTTTGGACCACCGAAAATTCATTAACAATAAATGTTGCAAAAACTAAGGCAATTATTTTTCGCGCAAAAAATACAAGCTGCACCAGCAGCCTGCCGGGAGGGCTCTCTTTTGCCTCACGAGATGTGGAAATTGTAAAAAATGCTAAGGTGCTTGGCGTAACTTTTAATGAACATATGCTGTGGGATGAGACAGTGCAGGACACAACCATAAAACTCTCAAAGGTTGTAGGCGTTTTATATAAACACCGTAATATCTAGCCATCCTCGATAATGCTGCTTATATATCACGCCCTGTTCTGCTCATATTTCGATTATTGTTTCCTGGTTTGGGGTACCACTACGAAAACGAACGTTCAGAGACTTTTTATAATGCAAAAAGAGGGCAATGCGAATAATATGTAATGTAGCGTATGATCACTCCACGAAATCTTTGTTTAAAAAGCTTGACATGTTAAAAATCACGAATTACTATAGTTACAAGCTTTTGATGTCGTATAAAAGATCATTAAACAACCCTGTTAGTGTGTTTAATTCAGTCTCAGGTTTGGAGTCGCGGGACTCAGCATACAGCACTCGTCATTCTCGAAACTGGGCCGCACCGCGCTCCAGAACCACTTATGGTGACCAGAGACCAGTGTTGGAGGTAACGCGTTACTAGTAACGACGTTACTGGTAACGCGTTACATTTTTCGCTAACGCAGTAACGTACTCGTTAGTATTCTGAATGACTAACGAGTAAAGTATTTTCGTTACTTTTTTACGGTATCGGCTATCAAATTACGTTACTCGTTACTCGTTACTTTTGACCAAAACTGGTGAAATACATTAGGTATTTGGGAAGAGGCCACGACGCCTGATCTAAGGTTCAGAATAGCAATCTTGTGCATAAAACTGGAGCCGTTAGGGGCACTAAATTTAGGTCACTAAGCTCAATGGAGGATCTATAACTTCGTTTCAGCTTCCGTCCGAGCGCAGCCAAAGCTACGTGTGGCCGGAGCCAATCACGCGCCGGCAATACGTCACGCGATCTCGCCTGCACTTTTGTATCACTCCGCTGCGCCGCTGGCCGCCCGCGCTCGCCGAGTATTTCGTCTGCTACGGGTGTATCAAAGGTATCGTCTGCTACAGGTTTAAAAGCGCCCTTTCACGTTCTGACATTTAGTCACGGGGGATGTCAGTACGTAGGCTGGCCGCTGGCGTCTGTGTCCGCGCCTTCTACCTGTTCGGCATTTCGGCATAGTTTCGAGATGCAAGTACACATTGCAAGGTGCCCAATGACCCGGCCGTTGATGTTTCCTTGTGTTGTCTGTCTGGATATACCAGGACTCGAGGCGCAGTACTTCCCACCTGCTCCTCGGTATCCAATGTGAACGGCAGGTAAAGGAATGCCCTGATTTCGCCGTGTGACTGCGGAGTGCCGAATTTGAAAGTAGACATTGATCATGACCTCTCGCGCCTGACGCCCAAACGTGCCTTTGCGAAAGAAAGTTTTGAAGCGACTCTGTAAGGAAAGCAGCGAAGCACATGATTCGGCCATTACGGGAACGAAATCACATAGAAAAACCGAGCGCTGCAGCCGTGTTGCCAGCGGATGTACGTGTTTTCACCAAACCACATGCGTTTACATATATTAATAAAAACATAAACTTCAGATATTTAAATTCTTTCGTTACAAAGCGTTCTCAGCGGTGCACGTCTGGAATATTGTGCATTGTTTACGCACAAAACAGTTATTAAAAAAAGAAAAACTTTTGCGGACTACTTTACGGTGCGTAAGAATGGTCTTCTCGAAGTTGCGAACCGTCCTTCAGCCTTTGGCTGCGCTCGGACGGAAGCTGAAACGAAGTGTAGCTTCTCTGCTCGAGGGGCAACTACTTGCGCTCGAGCACGCAATGCCCAGGCAATGCCGTATCTTGCAGCTAAGACTTCTGAACCTTTGATTTCCTAAAACGGTGGGTTTTCCACTTATCACTCGATCTTTTCACCCATCCATCTCATAATCCTGCACAAGCTTATCGCTGCACGGAACCAACATCCGTCACAGTAAACTTTAAAAAAGAAGAGAAAACTCTCTCTTCTCGAAGGCGAAAAAAACTTTCGGCTACCAGCTATTGCCGTTCGTCCTCCCATTTTTTTTTTTCATAGTGTTATTATTTACAAGGCTTGAACAAATGACTGCGTTACAGCCCCCCCCCCTCCCTCCTCTTCCCCCTCTGCTTTGTGCAGCAGAGGTGGACAGTTGGGGGGGGGGGGGAGAGAGAGAGAGAGACATTCGTTTACAACAGTGGCGAAGCGATTTGCTTGTTTCTCAAGTTAAAAAAAAAAAGAAGCACCCTTTTTGGAATTTTTTACCCCCGCTCTCCCCCTCACTGCCTGAAAGTTCCTGACCCACTTTTGTGCACAGAAGAATCTTTCGCTTGATTAGTCTTTAATTCCCTATGATCACAATAAAAAAAAAAGTTTTAAACCTAAAAAGAAAACTTACAAACACGAAACCTTTTTTTCTTTTTTTCGCAGAAAAACTAAGAGTTACTGCTGGTAAGAGGAAGCATGTGATTATAACCAATGTGCTGGTAACCGGTGTCATGTTCCACATAGTGATGTAGATCAGTCTCTGGTAACAGTATGAACCGGACTGTTACTAAAACCGGCGTAAAGATGAGGGGTGTTGGTTGGCTCGTTGTGTTCCAGCAGTCCCCGTTCGCATGCTGTAGTTTATAAAAGCCGATTGACTATCATCTCCGACTCATTCTGCCTGTGAGATGGACATGAATAACGAAACTCCGTCGCCGTGGCCAGGACTGAATGAAATGTATCAACTAAAGGAGACGGAATCAGATAATTTACAGTTTCAATGCCTACTCTGCATGCCGAAAATTAAGCTGCTTCGCGCATCAAAACACTATGAAACAACTCTGTAAATGTCTATCTTTATCGAAGCTGGTTAAGGAGGCTTATCATACATCTCTGCCAAACATATGTACTGTACTCGAACACAAAAGTAACGTAAAAGTAACGTAAAAGTAACGTTCGTTATTTTTGAAAAGTAACGGTAACGGTATATCGTTACGTTTGTAAAAAAGTAACGTAGCTCAATAACGCGTTACTCTTTTACCAAACTAACGAGTAACGCTATTTCGTTACTTTTTTCGGTAACGGGCACAACACTGCCAGAGACTGACTTTTACTCTCCCAAGAATTTTAAACAACCTTGAAGCAAAGGGAATTTCCGTGGCAAACACAAGCAGAAAGGAAATCCGTGACCTATTTGAGTGATCTATTGAATAGGTGTTGTCATGTTTTGAAGGTGCAGAGGCAGTTGCGTATATATTTTTGAAAGTCAATGTGCATTGTAGTGTGGTCATTACTAAACTCTCGGAGCAAGCGTGTGCTACTCTGTATTATGTTTACATTGTTTAACCCTTCGCACTGTATATAATTGACACCCCTGTCCTGTGTAAGCACTAGATTACCTGTCTTTATATATGTTACATTGTTCTTTCACTCATATGTTGTGTTTCTTCTGCGGATGTAAAGGGGAGGCGGGGGCTTCGTCAAGTAGCGCCATGCTGCTTTTTTTTCCCGCCTTCCCCTCTCAGATGGAGAGGAAATAAAATTGATTGATTGATTGATTGAATACAAATCGAATAATTGTGGCACCGAATCAAATACGAATACGAATCGAATAATTTTCGAATAGTTTTCGTATAGTAAGTAGAGAGCTACTAAAGAAAAGCAAAGATAATATAAATTATTTTTATTGTTCCAAAATGTTTCTTAAAATTTTTGTAAAAACGAGACTAGACGATAATGACTGGAGTTAAGGATATATAAATAAATGGAGACAAAAGCTATTAAACTATTAGAAGGCTAAACATAATATCACGGTTCACGTGGATGCTAAACATTAAATCACAGTTCGCTTGAGCCCGGTACATCCTGAAGCAGTGTACTTAGCAGGAACTCTACATTCTTTTTTATTCCTTGTAGCAGTTGTCCTTCAATCGAGGATGAAGGAAGGTGGCAAGGGCGTGACGTGTTTGTGTGCTTACGTCCATGTACCTTGTTTTCACTGATCTGAGAAGATTCTGAGAAAACGCATTGTCTTGTTCCACTTTTGCCATCAAAAAACAACATCTTCCTACACTCAAAGAGTGGAACAACCATGGAAAGTGTTGGGAAAGACTCGACACAAGCCGCTGTTGTGGCTTCTTCAATTGGTTGCTTGGGAGCGGCCGGAGAACTTCCACACCCTACTCCACTTTGTCTCCGAACAACTTCCCGCTTCTACCATTCTACTCCGCTCATACAGAAAGGCGGTACCGTTGCTACCAGTTCTGGTTGCACGGTACCGCCGCTCTCTCCACGACACGCTTTCCTAAAGCGTGCGCGAGCAGTCTCGTGCGAAAGCGGTCCCTAAAGACTGAACCGCATGTAACCGATTGAGCGAGCGACGATACGAGCGACAGCGAAGAGAGTCAGTTGCGAGCGACGGAGATTTTTCACTGCCACTCGACGCGTCGCTCTGTGTTTGGATTTCTGGAAAACGTCCTCATCGCCTTAAAGGGAAACTACAATGAAATTTCGGCGCTCATTTTTTGGTCTATATGTGTTCAAAGGAGCAGTATCATATCGAACACACCAACATCTTGTTAAAAAAGTCATCAAAAGGAATTTTAAAACGAATTAAACGATTAGCGAAGAACACCTGGTGGATGTCGTTAACGCCTCGTTTGTAATGCCCGTCTAGGAACCTTGACAGCTAGTGACGGTGAGTGTCTCGCCTCCGGCCACGACGAGAGGAGAGGGGACGGAGGAACTCCCTCTTCCCGAGAATCTCTTTTTTGTGTCCCAGAAGTCGCTATTGTCCCCCTACAAGATTATAGAAGATTAACTCATCACTCAATCGTACAAAAGCAGTCACTTCGACTGGCAAGAACGACTAGGCCATCCTCTCGACGTCAGCCTCGCCGTAGCTTTGCTCGTCCCTAGACGAACTACGTCACAAATTGCGTCGGATGTCACGTGGTCTCCTCTGGCTGTTCTCCGAGCGCTTGACAGAGTGGGCAGTTTATAACGAAAAATAGAGCCACCAGGCTCAAAATGCAAACGTGCGATTGCCATTTACGGATATTGTGGATGCATATTCAACCTATTTTTGAACACGACGGAAATATTTCAAATTTCGTCGAAGTATCCCTTTAAGGCCCGTTCACACTCTTGCGACAGAGTAAGACAGAGAGAGACCCGACCGGTTTTTAATCCGGTATAAACCGGATGCGCTGCAGCGGAGCTGGTTTTAGGGACCAGCTCCGCTGCAGCGCATCCGGTTCTAAGACGTCGCAAGAGGCTTAAAAACCGGTCTGGCCTCTCTCGGTCGTACTCGGTCGCAAGAGTGTGAACGGCGCTTTAGTCGCTTGCTTACGCTACTTTCATGGGGCTTGCCTCATCGCGCGACTGACCCAGCGACAGCGAAGCCGGTCGACGTCGCCTGTCTCGGCAAATCGCTTACATGCGGGTTATACTTAACACAGGGGTCCCTAATGAAGGCAACAGCAATGTACGTATAGAAAGAAACTGCTGCTGCCGATAATGATGATCATTGTCTAGGAGACGAGGGTATGTATCGCCGCCTTGCGGGCACGTATGGCAGGCGTGCCGGCGCGTTGTGGGACGCCTGTGAAGGGAAATCTCGCGGCGCGACACCGTAACGACAATTCGAAAAGTATTCCGAAAAATATTCGAAACTTTTGAAAATTATTATTCAATTCGATTAACGAATCGAATAGGGTAATATTCGATTCGTTATTCGAAAATGGCGAATATTCGCACACCCCTACTTGTATGTTGTTTTTGAGCGTTTTTACCCTCTGAACCAACTGGCCGTAGTGCATACCGTTCTACATCCATCTGCAAGAGAACACGTAATGGCCTCTCCTCGCAACCGGAACGCGCCCCGACAGGGCAACGCACCACGGCCTGCCGGAGCTACGCCTAGATAGGGATGCGAGAAAGGGATAATTGGCACTTATTTTTAAAATTTAAAGCTCCCCCCCCCTCAAAAAAAAAAAAGAAATAAATCGAAACTTTGTATTGCATGAATATTGTATGCGCCGAGAAAGTGAGGGAGAGGAGGAGAGCGCAGCGCGCGAGGACGTCAGAACGCCGAGCTCTGATTGGATCGATTAGTGGGTTGCAGGGTTGGGCAGTATCGCGATACAAATGTACCGCGATAGTATTTCGGAAATACATTTTGTTTCTGTATTTTTGTATCGCTATACATTTTTTTTCACCAGTATCTGTATTCCTTATCGAAATACATTTGGAATGTTTCTTTGTATCGCGATACAATCAGGGTGAAATGTACTGCGTTATATTTCTTAAGAAATATCCCCCCCCCCCCACAAAAAAAAAATACAAGACCGAATGACTTTTTTTTTTTACTTCTGAGGGCATCAGAGTTAAGATGATGCCTGGGGCATTGTTACTATGCTGACTAGGTTCCTTCCGATTTTCCAAACTATTTTTCTATGCGCCCTCTTCTCTTCTGAGAAGTGTTGCGTAGTCGGGGACTCGAACCAGGTGGCGTGCCAGGAGTGGAGTCAGAGCATCTCCTGCCGCAAGCCCTTAGATCGATATTTCTTGAGTCATTGTTTGCTGGCATACAACGCCCGCTGCTCGCCGTCTCTCTTGCTTTAGCACAGTGGTTTCTCAACCATGGAGGTTTCGCGGACACCTTCTGAATGGGTGGAGATGATGGAGGACCCCGCTCGTGACGAGGGGAAGGGAAGCGTATAGGTTAATTATGATAATGATTCAATAAATGAATATAACCAAGAGCTGTGTGCAGTATAGTTCTTTTTTTGACAGATACACGTAAAAACTCACCCGAAAAACGGGAACGTTTCTTCTCAATCTGAGAAAAGACACCGTTCATCGTCGGGTTTGGCTGTTGAGGCAGGCCTTCGCGGACCCCTAGAATGCCTTCGCGGACCCCAAAGGGTCCGCGGACCCCCATTTGGGAACCACTGCCTTAGCAGTTAAGCCCAGGAAGGAGGCCAGACGTGGCCTCGCTTTGCCGACCCAGACTTCGTACACCTGCGAATCGTCTCGAGCGCGCTGTTTCTCGGAGAGCTCGCACCTGTTCCGGCAATATCAGGTCGCAATCCACGAGGTCTCTGTTTGGATGATACTAGGCGAAACGTGAGGACTGCAATCTATGCGTCGGTGGCGGAGGGTCGGCGGGAAGGACCTTCAGAACAGGGATGCCACCGTATCGTTTTTTCAACCGTAAAAGAAGATAAGACAAGTGTTCCAGGATGCTTCTGGTGGTGACACTGCCTGCACAATCTTCAACGAGGTAACCTACAACGAAAGTACGTATTGTCCTTTCATACAGCAGCGTGGTAAAGTTTCATGTGCAAGGCCACACCTACAGATAAAGAATACCAGTTCATACCACCGTGACGTCATGTGATCAATGTTGACAGGGGCGTCCTTATTGGACAGGGGCGTGGTGACGTTTTGATGGGATTCAGGGTGACATAAAATTTATTTAGAGATCGAAGTCTATTCGCATCCCTCCTCAGACGGACAAAATGTCATGGAAAAGACCGAGGTCAGTCCTTGATGGAACGTTTTTTTGAACCCATTGAAGACTCCTTGTCGTCCGAAACCACTACCTTCGAGAAAAAGTGCCAAGCCTACAGGAAAGTTAATTTCGGTATCAAAAACTTCCACTTCAAACTTCAAGCTTCATCTCAGTTGGTGTCTCAACCAAATTTGAAAATGTATTGCAGTATCAGTATTTCTGTATTTGTATTTCTGCCTTCCTAAAATGTATTCCTGTATTTGTATCTCCAAACATTTTTTGCCTGCTTTTTAAAATTGTATTTCCGATACGTATCGCAATACATTCTAACAGATATATTTTAGTATCAGTATTTTAGCTACTGTTTTAATGTATCCCAGTATTCGTATTTCCAAATACATTTTTTAGTATTTCTGCCCAACCCTGGTGGGTAGACATAAAGCAAGCTGCCTTCACCTCCATTGCAACGCGAAACGCCGGCGTCAGCCGTTTGATTTTCGCATTCGAACACGTTCGATCAGTGCAGCTGAGACGAAGGCAGCTAGCTTTAGGTCTACCCAGTAATCTGTCCAATCAGGGCACGGCGTTCTGACGTCCCCACGAGCTCTCGTCTCCTCCCCATCGCTCCCTTTTTCGGCGCATTTAAGCTACATTAAAAATTAAAGCACAAATCAAAATGTCACCATAGCAAAAAAAAACATGGTTAGAAATTCCTTGCTCTTTCATTTTTGTATGTAACTTTCATTGGGAGATAGCAGTGAAAAACTACAGGTAAAAACTGTCAAATAAACATGAGTGTGTGATCCTCCCTTAATACTTTCCAGCGTAACGTCACCCTTAAATCCATATTTGAATGAGGAAACGTATCATTACGTAGTGACAAAGTATGACACGAGCGAAAGCTTTTTCGTCTTAAATTCAGAGCGGCATCCTTTGGTTACTAAATATTGTAAATGATTTTTGTGAGATCACCAATAAACCCATCTACAAAGAGAGTAAGCGCTGTGCCTTAATAGGTTTAGGCGTTCTGCCATAGCACTAAGGCATACGTCTATAGAAGGTCATCCGTAGGAATAATGCACAACAGGAACAGCCAAAAAGTGGCTACCACTAAAAGGAGTGAGATAAGGCACGAAAAGTTAAAACATAAACTGTAACAATATCGAGCTTGAAAAAACAAAGAAAAAAGCTTTACGTTTTGAACATTGTACTCAGAAGAAACTTACTGTTTCTCAAGTTTATTAAGCTTCGTTTAGATTAGGTGCTTTTAATGAAAGTTATCCTCTTAATATGTTTTTGTTGTTTTTGATTTTTTACTTTTTATTCATCTTCGATTTCTATCTTTTTCTCTCCGTATCCCCAGTCTCCTACCTCCTCCTTTCCTCCTCCTCCTCCTCCTCCTCCTCATCATCATCATCATCATCATCATCATCGTCGCCATCGTCGTCGTCGTCGTCTTCGCTCGTCATCTATCGTCGTCGTCGTCATCATCATCATCATCATCATCATCATCATCATCATCATCATCATCATCATCATCAAAGGTCTTCGGATTATCCGTGGGACTGCTGTCATTCAAATAGCAATATCCGTCTTGACAAGTCCCTTTGAATTATCCGCTTTGTACTGCGATAAAAAGGGAAGACAAAAAAATCGGGTTTTCACTGTGCCTGGGATGTAGCAAGCAGTAAGAGAGCTAAGTGAATATATATTGTATACTTCATTCTTTTTTGGAAATAAAAATACAATAATACTTTATTTAGAAAAGTTCGCGCTGCTGCGATTACAAACACATCGCTACTTGCACAAAACAGGATATGTTACCTTATTGCCCGATTTGATTCAAAATATTCTCAATTAAATTATTTAATTCATTTTTGTTGTGCAACGTACATAATCTTGCGGAATAGAGCGTGCATACGCACGATACCTAATTACTTTATTCGAAGTCGTGAGTCTAATTTATTTATTTTATTGAACAACAAGTACAATAAGACATACCTAGTATTATGCGAAAAACCAACACGCCTTTAACTAGTTTGGAACAACAGCAATTTAAGAGCACTCTACACTCTAGTAAATGCCTGCGCGTCTACTTACCCGCAAAACACTCGAAGAACCAATCTCTGCGATCTACAAAATCAGCTCAGCGAATTGTAAGGTGGAACATCTGTTTAGACCTCAAAATTAATTCTGCGCTGTGGCATTACGCAATGCAAGCATGACGCTTGGCATTGCTTGATGCCACAGCGCAGACTTCATTTTAAGGTATAAACGAATGTTCCGCCTCATCATTCGCTGAGCTTATTTCGGAGATCGCAGAGATTGGCTCTTTGAGTGTTTTGCGGGTAAGTAGACATGGAGGCTTCTACTAGAGTGTAGCACCTTTATTTACCGTATTTACTCGAGTAATAGCCGCACTATTTATGAACAAGGCCCTTCCGTCTACTTTCCCACAGAACAGATATACAGCCAATCATTGCGTTACGCATAAGTAACACAGCGAATAACCAGATCGAGAACACGATTCTCCATACAAATGCAATCTTCACAGATGGTATCTTCGCACGAAAACATTATCTCTGTCTTGTAAACAGCTGGAATTATGCTGTCGATCGCGGTGATTGGCAATCTGCGTGCTCCGCCCAAAAGCGAACCCTCAGGTTTTCTTCATAAACAGTGCGGCTATTACTCGATTAAATATGGTATATTTAGCCATAAATGGTTCAACAGTTTCCGGTGTTGATTTTTTCTTTTTTTTTTAATGAGTATGGGCAAGTTGCTTACGAGATTATCTCTTCCTGTAATTTTGAATTTTTGGCCTTCATATTTGCCTGAGGAGATACCGTACCGATGTCTGAATTTGTTGAAAAGGCAGTATTGAACTAAAAAAAAAGGACGACCGACTCCACAACAGGTGGCATCAATTTATCAACTTTTTTGGCCTCTGATAGCACAAGCTCCCTTACGACCTCTCATTGCAATCCACTTTGTACAAATACAGGTAATTTTCGCCACCGAACTCCAGGCTCTTTCTGAAACAGTTTTGAATTTTTTTGTTAATCCGTTCAAATGGGATTAGTTGGGCAATAGATACTTAAATATGGCAATTGCATGGGCTGCCTAGAACTACCAGGTGTGCTTAAGCTAATTCTCTAAAATCTTAGAGGTGTCGATATCGCGTGCCCCAGAAACGAAATTTGCTAATATTATTTATGGTGTATCGGCACTCCATTCGGTGAGTTTCTGATCGGCGCCGCCATTTTGGCGCTTAGTGCAGAGGAGGAGCAACAAACGGTAGTTTCTTTTTAAAATTTCACCTTCCTGAGCTTAACCTACGTTTTCAAAAAGCTCAGGTGATATTGTTTTGATCTTTCAATCAAACTCTTCTTACATATCTAGAAGGCGGAAAAGCGGTTCGTGCTATTTCAGATACAGCTTCAGAAGTGCTGACAAAAATGATTTTAAGATGTCTTAAGTGCCGCCGTTCTGAAGTGCAGCCCGTTTTGAAGTGCAGCTTATTTGATGGCTCGAAGCAGAACAGAGCTGGTGCGCGGAAATTTGTCGTCGTACTACCAAGCCCGAAGGTCATGTTACCCCTCTAAATTCATGTGCTAAATTTAGTGGATAATTTTGAAACGTCATATGACGTGACGTCACGGGATGTCGCGTTGTTCGTTTTCCTGCTAAGTATTGCGCAACATGTTTCTCGCTATGTATAACAGGAAAATGTCGAGGCAACATTCAACAGAGAATTTCTGAAGTGACGTCACCTCATACTTTGACGTCACGGGAGGTGTTTCCGTGACAAATTTAAGGGAAAAGCGTAATCGCTATATATATCGACAACTTTCGAGGTCACGTGATGTCACGGGACACTATGACGTCGAATGAAGTTACTTGACCATGTGACATCACATTCATACGATGTCATGGAACACTGAGACGTCACATGATGTTACTTGAGCCTGTGAGATCACAGAAATGGGACGTCACAGTTTCACATTACTTCCCAGTATGACGTTGCAATGTAATTTCTACACGCTTATCAACTTTTCAATTTGGGTAAATAGTGATTGTGCACCGACCGTGTGCGACAGGGTGTGCAGCACCGCGGTTGTAGCCTCAGTTAAGTTGAATGTATACGGCAAGATACCAGAAATTTATTTTGACTCAGGAAAATAATGCAATGTTTTCAGCTAATATATTTTAATTTGAATGCTCGCATCCGCGGTCTGTGAATATACATAAATATGTACACTAAAAATTAAACCCAGGTAAGTGTGCCACTGTCATACCATCTCCAGATATATCCTTGATGGTGAATAATTAAACAAAAAGTGGTAACCTTCGGCATAAACTTGGAAGTAAAGAAACTAAAGAAAACCGCAGGTGCACCTCTTTCTGTCGCATATTGTAAGATCGCTGCAGTGAACAGGATTGAAAAAAAAAGAATTAGAGTAGTTATGGTAGAGGCTGTATATGTGGAACCTAACTCCCGCAGGCGGTGGAGCCCGTTCGTGTGTTAACAAGATTAGGTTTGCTACTCACAAAGCATTGTTCACCGTCTCCGAAAAAATATTGGATCCATGAGTCGCTTGCTATCGTCCCAGCAGTAATAATCGCAGCCTTCTCTATTCTTTGCTGTGTAAAGAATAAACATGATAACTAAGTTGCAAGTACTATTCACGATAATTTATTTTCACAGAGCGCATCGTGGGTTAGTAATTTAAGCAATCAAATATTTTTTCGTGTGCGCATTTAGGTCATTTTTTGAGCTCCGGAAAACATGTTGACAAAAGAATGGACGGCTCGGAACCCTTGCTTTTATTTATGAATCGACACACGACACGGTTCCACTTCTACAATAAAAATTAAACTGTTACCGATGCGGGTCTCGTTCCGTTGCTGCATTCCTCACGAGCAGCGCTTCCTAGGAAGGACAAGGACACTGCAGGCAATAAAACACGCAAAAAAAAAAGTTGAACTAAAACAACTCTAAAACTATTTGTTGAATTCCTATTTTTTTCAAATTCATTAATCCCAAATGTTTATGTAATAATAACAAAATATAACAGGATTCAGGGAATGATCATTTCTTGACGTGCAACAAGACAACAAACAGAACACGGATGCTGGTTCTTCGTAAAGGGCCTTACAGTTTACTATTAAGGGACAGTAATGCAGGCACTGGGCAAACGCAGTAGTTAACTTCCGCTACTGCAGTGCTTTGAGACGTTCTGAGTTCCCGGATACACGGTTCTTTTTATGAAGTTTACATATCGAATATAGTATGAATTAGGAGAGAAGTTATATAAATTTTATTTAGTTATGCCTACGTCGTGGCAAGAATACCTTAGCCGTAAACAACATCGATTGGAATATTGCAGTTCCACGAGAAAACGCTTAAACCTACTTATGAAACACACAAATTGTAAAACAATGCACAAAATTATGTAGATGTCTTTTTTACCCAGCAGACTCAGCCAATGTTAAACCGAAATTAGAGCGACTTTAGAAACCACAAGCATAGGTTTTGCAAAGGACTCAAGATACATATTTGTAATATTTACTACGTGAACAGCTCTTCCGGAAGTGCCTGAATAATAAAAAAAAAGAAAAAAAGTGATGGATATTTTTTGAAACGTTTGTTAAAATATAGAACAGAAGCCTTCCTTTCGGAACACGTTTTATGCATGCAAAGGCGATTCGTGTAATAATCCACTTCTTTAACTTCCATCCTATTCAAGACATATATAATTTTTCAGCAAGTGTATAATAAAAAAATTAAGCGAGACAAGTTGCTGCCCACTAGCTTTTTTTTTTTGGTGATGTGCTTAGCAGACTTCGACTCAATGCAATGTTTCGCGTTTATGGTAGTTTTTGTAATGATATCGACAAGAGGTAAATACATCGGATGTCTCAAATATACAGCTTCATGACTGATTGTAATAATTTATATTTCTTTATTTACCCCTATCACGGAAAGCACTGAAACTGGGACAAGTATCAGTTTAACTCTAATTTACTTGAGCTATTGCCAGAAGGTACGTAATAAGAATCATATATGTTCCTATCATTCACTAAATAAATAAGTATAAACTTGACAAAACAGAATCATTTGATATGTACCTAGCTTTCAAATCTTCATTCCAAAGTAAGTTGAGCGTCGTACACATTACAACAGTGCTTAACAATACTGGCAATGCAAATCGGCTAAGTAATTTCAAAACTCACCCAACAGGAGCGCAATCCCGGTGAACCACATAGTCGGTGTATTGTTCTCAACGAAGTTGTGAGTCCTTATGCCCACTGCATTCGAACGTTATATAGCCGCGAAAATCCAGGACCATTTTTATAATGTTTCGCCGATTTATTTTATTTTAATCCGGAGCTTATACCGCTCTGGTATTTGGACTTACTATGTTCGCCATTGTGTTGCAGTTCCTTTGTTCTAGACATTTGAAGCATGATATTTGTGTCAAGAAATTAAACCGACATTTCTACGAGTGTCATTTGCACACATTAAATGCTGGGTTAGGAGACATGTGACTGCTACATTAAAGAAATGGTCCGGCCTTTTAAAATATTCTTGTATTTTTAACACCATTAGAGACTGATGGCCAATGGTCGCCATACCAGCTAGTCCAATGATATTATCAAGATTTGAGATGTTTATTATAATTCAGCCTCAATAAAAAAAGAACCTCCTTTGTGTTTCTCATCAGAACATAAATAAGCAATATTCAAAAATTCAGTGTCATGGTCACCTTATAATATTTCATCTTGCATAGTGTTTTATTTTTCATAGAAACATATCTTAACTGTGCGAAGAGCGATACGTAGTCCTGTTTTAATATAAACGTCATTTAATCAACAAAGAAGGCAGGCATCGTGTAAGCAATTCTAAAGCATATTAGGCCATTTCGAAAACCACCTGCTCATTTACTTTTGAGCGAGCCGATACGCTGTAGTATGCCTCCTATATATGCACTGCAATCAAGGGCTTGGTGACGCAGATTAAACTAAAACTATTCATTTATTGCGGATATTAGACGAAAGCCTGCGGATTTAAGGTGGCCTTCGGAAGTTGGAGACTGAATGTAGCAAAAGGAGAATTGTTCTGAAGTGTGTAAGTAAATGTAGAAATGCAAGAAAAAGATCAGTTCTAAAACCTTGTTTTTGTTAAATTTAAATTAATTAAAAAGACAAATATGCAGCAAAAGACATTATACTCAACGTTTTCTATCCCAGATAATAGAAACAATCTCTGATATCTTAAAAGAAAAAAAAATGGTGTTACTTTTTTTGGCAGTATACGAGATAATTGCCCCAGTAGTCGAAGGCTCCATTCACTCAGCTATTCATTCATTATTTGAGTAAATGTATTCTGACATCGGATGAAATACAGTTAGGTGTTAGATTTGGTGTGTGTATGTTTTTTTATGCCGCTAACGCTACACTTAACTTTTTCAGCGGGGAAAAAGAAAACAAAAGCAGTTGTTTGTTGTCAGAACCTGCCTAAAAAATCATGCACTTATACATTGAAGAAAAAAAAATTATTCGTTCTTGAATGATTTAACCCAAATTCTCTAAGAAAAAGCGTTTACTTTCTTCAACGTAGCAGTGAATTTAGTAGACATAAATATTGATAATCAGTAACACAAAATCGGTAATCCACTGGTTCATACGAATCATCCATTCGTTTTGTTTCTCTGCTGCTTCTTGCTGCACCTGTGCCTTTACTGTAAACAAATAAATTACAGGAGGACGCTTATAAGCTTCGCCTTTAAGAGTGGAATCGCGAAAGCCGTGCAAGCGTGTCTGGGTGGCCTATACTCCGTTTCACGATAACTTGGCGGACTGTGGAAGCTCCGGCCCTCGCGACCCAATAACGAGCGCCGGTGCAAGGCGCGTGATAACACTGCATGGACGAGGCCACGGGGGCCTGCGTTACCGCCACAGCATCAGCACCGTCCACGAAAATAAGTAGTTCTAGGCATCTTTTCTGTCTAAGGGCAATTGAACTCGCGCAAAGCCATCTCTAATCTCACATCCGTATCCGATCCCGTTTTATATTTTTTTCTTCTGGTAGTGCCGTGGCCGTTGGCGATCGCCGGCAGATCGCAGCCGTGTAATCGGCAGTTTCCGCTCAAAACATCGCGGAGGCTGCATTAGCACCCGTCACAGATTGGCGGCTAAATTGAGTGTATGGTTGTCTCATGAACTGTTCCCAAAGTGCTCGCTATTCTGGAGGACGGAAATGTTGCTGCGGTCGACGTTCATCCGAAGTTGGTTGGTTTTGGAGCAGCCGACTCTTTAATTCGGCGGAGTGACACAAATGCTCCCATGACGTCGGTTCACGTGCCTCGCTCCGACGCTCTTATTGGGTCGCGGTGCCCTAGCCTCCACAGCTCGCCAATTTATCGTGAAACGGAGTATAGTATGCCACACTGGTCTTCCCGCCGGAGTGGGTATCCATATTGAATGTTCTGCAGCACATGAAGGAATTTGAAAGTACACGTGCGCACAGTTTATTGCACGTATGAGTTTGCCTTCAGAAGTGTTGTACAACTTTGTCATAGTAGGAAAATACAAAACAAAAAAAGCCTGCGTGGACTAGTCAGTAGCGTGTCGGGCTCACCACTGATGGGTCGTTGGTTCGAATTCTACCGAAACTTCTTCAAATTTTTTCTTTTAGGCAAATGAATTACTTTATAAAGTGAAATCATTTAAGACATGCGGCAACCTTTAACTCACATTACATTTCATGTTTTAATCACCTTCATTTTACGCGTGACTTCACGCTTAACGTGAGCCTTGTGGGTTAAGTATGTTAAATTCCCTCTCGAGGTCACGTGGCTGTCACGTCATGACTCTGTCGACCAATCAGAGTTTCCCGTCCCACTGACGCCGACGCCGGCTTGTTTGCGACACGAGATCCTTAACACTCTCGCTTTGAAAAAGACCATACTCTACTATAGCCAAAGGCAGGGTGTGGCGAGTCATGAACATTTTGTTGTTGCTCCGCAGCCCGTGACGTATCCTACCGCCGATAAGAACGCGGTAAAACGTATGACGAAGCAAAGAACGTGAACGTGATAAGCCACACCCTTCGATATTTAAGCTGTGAAAGACTATAATGTCAAACATTGAAACAGGAGAAATATTTTTAACAGACTGCTCGGGTCAGGATGTTGGAGCCTGGATCTGAATGCGACATTGCAATTTTCTACTGGCTATACTCTCGGATTAGGCGGCAAGGCTAAGCGAACAGATCACACACGTCCATTTCAGGCTCATAACGACCGGCTCGTATTTTGAGAAAGAGCACGAGGGACGAGAGAGCCGGCGGCCTCGTCCATGTGACATGTCGCCCATTGTTAGCCGCCACCGGCGGGCCTCCAATGCCGGCGAGCTACACTGCGGTAAATGTGAAGTTTTTATCATGAACGAATGTATTATAGGTTTATACGGGGAAGTCTTGTGTCGTGGCGTACATTTGTCAAAGGGGACGTTGCTCTCTAAAGGAGACAACAAGTATAATAAAACAAATCAATTATTTTTGGCGGGCGCATGTAGATATAGCGCCTCGGACCAAACGCAGTGCGCACAGGCGTATGAAACCCTTCAAATTGCGCGTAAGCATACAAATATATGCTTATTATAAATCCTTTAGATAAAAGAACGCCATCTGTCGCACAGAAAGGCAACTAGCCCCCAACGCCACCTTTGAAGTATACCGCGTCGCTCATACGAGCCTGCGGACGTTTCAATTTGGCAAAACTAATCACAATGCGTTCGCGCTTTACTGCGCAAGATCAGATGGAGAGTGGTTTGGTTGCTCGAATTAGTGAAGAAACTCTATTTGTGGATCAGGGTGGCGAATGCCTGTTCGACTTGGTGAGGCTAGTTTGACCCGGAGATTTGCAAGTATGCCTGATACGTTGTGTAACACGCGGTTCGCCACTTGGACATGAGATGGCGGTATTTGTGCCGGGATCGGCGGAAGCGCGCTCGCAGCACAAACCCAGCGGGAGAGAATAACAGACTCGCTCGGGCAGCGGTGAAGGTCGGACGTGCAACATCCCGTTATATTAACAATAAAGCCAGTTATTTTACCCAAAACGTCTACGGAGTTAACAGTTGCGAATCCCGGACAAAAGCTCACCGGACAAAAACTCACCGGACAGAAGCTCACCGGACAAAAGCTCACCGGACAAAAGCTCACCCATTTTTTCACAGACCCGGACAAAAGCTCACCAATTTTTTTCACAGACCCGGACAAAAGCTCATCACGACAAAATTTCATGTTGGTCTTAACACGAGTGCGGACAACTTAGGTGCATGCGTGCGACACAAGAACGCAACGATAAATAGAATCTGACAGGCGCATGGTTTGTTGATTTTAATAGAAACAAGTTTATTTATCGATTCGTTAGAAGCGAATGCAGTCCCATACTATCTCCAGCAGCCTTGGTAGATCTCGATGTACAAGCAAGCCCTCGCAAATATTTCTAAGACGATTCTGAAAGCGCAGAGTGATTTTTCGCACCCGCTTTACTGTGGGCTCACCTCTCCGGGCTTGTGTCAATGCCGTGGCAACGAGCGCCTGATTTTGCTGTAGGCATTCAATCAACCTCAAGACGCTTTTATGGGCGTGGCCGACGAGCTTCTGGAACCCGGTACTCCATCCTTCGCAGGTGTTGTTCATCCGGTCTTTATCTTGAAAAGTGGCGTCATACCTATTCCACCGTACCGGGGGAAACTTCGGTCGTCGTCGGCGCACAGTCAGGCGAAGGGGAAGAATTCGCTCTGGGTGGTGCCGCAGATGGAACAGAAGGAGCACGGAAGAAGCCGTTGACATACGTGCAATTAAAATAGTCCAGCAGGTAGCCGATGTCACCGGTAGACGTTTCCCTGGTGGTTAGCTCTTGTGGAACAAGCTGTGGTGGAAGGAACGCCAGCCTATCTAAAATCCAGCACAGTTTCCTAAAATCGTCATCTCCCTTGTACTTCTCCAAAGGCCCAACTCCCGTTCTTTCAAAGTGGTTTTAAAAAATTCGCAACTCAATGGTGGATGGGGTACAAGTTCTCCTAAAAATGGTCCAATGTCCTCGCGTCCGCACTTTATTTCAGCCCGTGTTTCGCCCGGGTAGCAAAAAAACAAACAAAAAAAAACTCGAGGTGAGCTTTTACCCGGGTCTGTCAAAAAACGGGTGAGCTTTTGTCCGGGTCTGTCGAAAAACGGGTGAGCTTTTGTCCGGGTCTGTCAAAAAACGAGTGAGCTTTTGTCCGGTGAGCTTTTGTCCGGTGAGCTTTTGTCCGGTGAGCTTTGTCCGGTTACCAACAGTTGCATATGGTGTTACAACTGTTGTTCATAAAAAGTGTGCGGTGATTGGTTTTGAATACGGCTTTAGTCGTGTCGTAAGCCACTTCCGACATGACGCGGAAGATTGGCGAAACTACGGCCTCCTGTGCTTGTCTGACATATTAGAAAACAAAACAAAAACGGTTCAGTAATTACAGCGTTTATACTGCTAAGTACAATTTGAAGTGACGCTTTTACAATATCTAGGTAGTGAATACGTGTTCGAATTGGTTTCCAAGGATTGGACGTTTTAGCAACAACGTTCGACAAGGTGTGGGAAAATTATTCGGCAGTGAGTACTACTTATTGAACGATATAAATTAAAATTAATTTATTGCAACATATCTTAAGGTAGGCAATTATCTGTCCCTGTGCACATGTTGGAATAAGAACTTAAAAACGGCCCAGTGAGGATTGATATAATTAAATTTGGCTTTTACATTAACCAGTCTCACACAGGTGTGCTAGCGCCATGTAGGAAAAGGGACACTGCTTTAGCAAGAATGCTTTTAGACATACAGCAACTCTGCCACGAGTGCAACCTGCTGGCGAGTTTGGCAGTCGGAGTATACTTGCTGGCGCAGCGACTAGCAATTGGCAAGCCCGTAGTCACAGGATCGCCGACAACTGTGAACTGTGTATTACATAAGCCGGCGACTGATCTGGAATCGACTATAGAATAACAGGATGATGCTACCTCCACACTTTCAACTAGCGTAGAAACGAACACTCACTTATCTTTCACAACAAGGTGGCTGCGAGCGCATAACTGGGTCACGTAAAGAACGTTCAAGGAACTAATATTCGCTCACTTCTAATAAACGAAGCGTGCCACTCAGTTTCTTAGTTTTTACTCCGAGCAGCAAGAGCAAGAATTTCTCAGCGCGCGATAAAGAAACGGAAGTTGTATTACACCCACGACCTCTTCACCACACCACGAAACTCGTGCTGGGAGCAGAGTGTCGAACCGGAACTGAACCGAACCGAAAACCGGAACAGAACCGTTATTTTTAGCCGAACCGGAACTTAACCAAACCGAAATCTTCACCGCCATCTTGGAACTGAACCGGAGTTGAACCGGAAAAAGACATAACGGTAACCGCTTCAAACCGGTTCACGGTATTTTTTATTACAAAAGAGTGTTTGTGAAGTAAAAATTGGCAGCTGGCATTTCTATGTAGTGATCAAATTGTCATTAATCGAATTGCAATGTATAAGAAATTGTGGGTTTTCGTGGCGCTTTTGTATCGGCACTACGATTAATCTTGTGTCACGTGGTCACGTGACGTCATGGTTTCAAGACATGCTGTCAAATATCGTCACGTCACGTGGCCCCGTTAAGGCGGTGGTCCCACGGCCCCAACCATAATACCGGTGGCAGCTGTGCTAACGCTCCTGTTTGCGATGCAAATGTCGCGTCTTTGCGCGTGTTACGTATTTCGTTCTTATTGCAAATAGAACGCCAATTCATCATTACTCTTTTTGTGCAAAATATGATACGCATGCTTTAAAACTTAACGCACAATAAGAAAACAAAAAGTGCAAGTTTTGATATTTTCAAAGACATACCTCTATGCATTCCAAGTTTCTAGACTTGTAATGCATCCAAGACGCGTTCTTATTTTTTTTATTAAAAGATGAAGGACTCGTCTAGTTCCCTGTATACGTGTTTTTCTGAATTAGCGCACTCACATTTTTTAATATTTATTCAAAAAGAGCCTTTTTTATGCAGTTTTGAAGTCTCGTAACTCAGTGTCACATCATAACGCAGCAACGACAATTAAGGGCATGCTTCTGGTAACTATAGGAACTCCGCATACAAAATATTAGAAGTGCAACGCCACCCGTTTTTTGTAAACACAACTTAATTGTGATAAAATTTTAAAGAATTCCCTTAACGCGTTCTTGGTTTTCTCAGACAGCGTACTGGCATCTGATCTAATTTTGTTTTAATTGTATGCTAGAGGAACTGAGCTGGTTCACCTGAAGCGTAATTTTTTGTTATTCATATTCAGATTTGTTTAAAATAATTTTAAATCATGGGACTATTTTGAAGCTCGACTCTGTACGCAAGAAACCGGTTTCAAAGAAGAGGACAGCTATTTAAATAACGATTCTTTAATTAGAGCTTCTATCGTTCTAATTAAAATCACTGCCTATGATTGTAATTATTTTAAAGCATACTAATTGTCCTAAATAATAAAAATAACCTATGTTGTAGCAGACGACGCGCACTTGCGCCATCTTTTGAAAGGTGGCTGAAATTCGAGGTTGAGAAGTTCAGGCAAAGTGGCGCTGATTCTGTCCCTGACGCAGAGGATTCTTTTATCAAATATTTCCTCGCGCTACTTCCTCGTTCTTGCAGTGAGTCAGTTAATCTTGCAAAAAAAAAAGGAAGAAAACGAGAAGCGCGTCACTAGGGTCGCGAGCAAGTTCTCGAAAACACCTAGTGCCCATAAATAAGCTATTCAATGCTGCCCGCCATGTCCCGACACCACGAAAGGTGCAAATATTCAACTCCATCTGATGATGACGACGAAGGGGAATTTCTTTCCCTTCACTCCAAGATTTTTAACAAACAATGTTTTTTTAAGATTACAGCTTTTCAACCGCGCTGGTTCTGTTTTGTTCGCCATCGTGGAGAGATTTGAGATTTTTAGTTTTCATGTTACTCTACTCATAGACAACTTACAGAGAGCGGTATGTGCAAACCGCAGTGACTGGTACGGAAACAAACAGCCAGTCATCGTGACTCGAATCTGAGGCTCAGGAAAAGGGTCTAGTAAACCTCTTTCCCATGAAGTGCTCTATCAAAAGCATTGCACATGTGCGAAACCCTCACTAAATCGTCTTTCTTTGGATTAATTTTTATTACATTTATTCAAGTAAGAACAGTGTAAAACGATCAACTTTCATGGTGTTGGTTTAACAATGCAACGACTCCAAGCTTCCACTTCGCGCTTTACACCAACCACGACCCTTGTCCTTTGCAACTAGTTATAAGCAGCCAGGTCCGACTTGCTAGAAACAGCGTCTCAGCTGAGACGGTGGGAAAGAAAGCAATGCCAAAGCCAGCGCTCGAGCTGAGCGGGAGGCTCATTCACACTGGAAGCGGATCCGCGTTCGCAAAGCGGTTGCGAACGCGGCTGTGCTTCATATGTCGCATGCAAATCTACTCTTTGAACTGGATTCCATGCCTCATTCGAACCACGAATGTCCCGTAAACTTTCAACTTTGCACGTGTTCTCGCGCAAGCGAAACCATAAATGAAGCCACGCGCCCGCGCCAGTAACGGAGTATACATATTTCCATAAAAGCGTACGAGGGCGCGTTCATTGCTGTGTTTGTGCCATTTGCTTCCAAGGGCCGCTCGAGACACAGGTCTCGTGCACTGGCACATTTGACGCTATTTGCAAGACAAACACAAACACATCGAGGGGCTTCATGCCTCTGGCCACCGGGCAAGACACGTGCCAAGGGAGGGTGCTCCGCCACCATTCGTTTCCAAGGAAGGGCCGCGCATTTCAGTGCTGCGCATCCATTTCCTTCCAAGGGTCTCTCGAGACACGGGCCTCGCACTCTGTTGTGTTTTACGCTACTTGGAAAACAAACGCAAACACATCCAGGGGCTTTAGGCAGATGGAAATCCCCTTGATAAAGGCGTTTTTATTTTTTTTTTGTCAAATACCGCCAATAATTGGGGTGGAAACACACCAGACACGTGCCACGAGCGGCCATTCGCTCCAAAGCGCCGCTCAATTCAGCGCTGCGCCGCCATTACCTTCCAAGGGCCGCACCAGACACGGGCCTTGTGCACTGGCGCATTTGACGCTACTTGCAAGACAAACGTAAACAGATTGAGCGGCTTTAGTAGTGTGAACATAGCATTAGCTAGAATAAACGGATGTCCACCTTCTTCGATCGTGATCACGATCATGAGAAGATTAGGGAGCGGCTTGCACGAGAAGCTGGCGCGAGAGGCACTCCGGCGCCTCGTCACTTCGTCACAAAAATGCGTCCCAATTCGACACGCTCGCGCGTCGAATTGCGAAACGCGCGATAATGAATATCAACGTAGTCAACTTTCTTGAGGGTGGGCGTCCTGGTCCGGATGGTGATGACCGATGATGGCGCTCGCCCGATGATGACAGCCCCCGGGAAGTTGATAATAAAAAAAATTAAACGTTGTTCGATCCCGCTGGAAACATTACGACGCTGGTAGGTTTACGATGGCCAGTGTGGCCACGTTTATTTTAAAACAAAACGACAACAAGTCAACAGTAATTTACAATCCAAACTCCCCAAAATTACAACCCATACTTTAGCCCCAGTCTGAACAGCCGAATCTTCCCGATCTCCAAAGCCGAATCCCCCGAGAATCTTCTCGGCAGCCCTTTTCTAGACTCGTAGGGGCCTCCTTTCCCTCCAGAGACGGACCAATCACTTCAAATTTGTCCATTGTCACGTGGTACACTCTTACCCAATAATCAGCAAGCTGTTAACGTGACCCGCCCTCCGACACCTTAACGGTCAAACCCAAATTCTTTGTAGAGTCAGTCTCTGCAATTTCCCTAGTCTGGCTGGCGCCAACAAGTTAAGTTATTGCGTCGATTAAAAGCGAAGTTTCTACACTAAGCGGCGAAATACGCCGGACACAAGCACACCCGCTTAAAAGCCACAAGCACGGACAGAAGTACCGCCGCCCGGCGCCCCAAACCGACATCCGATCCGTTTGTTAACGACAGGGGTCCGACTCTTCTCTAGCCCCGCGGCCGCTCAAAGCCCCCGCGCGCGGGGGCGGAGGACCACTTCCCGTTCATGTTTCCCCGCGAGCGTAAAGAAAACGCCCAAACATGCAGACGCACACATAGGCAGATAAAAAAAAAAACAATGCCGACGCAGCTGTAGAAAGATAAACTTTTCTAAAACAAATCTTTCTTATTCCTAACAAAATCCTTCGTTACTTAACAAACGTCATCAAAAGTTTCAAATACAAATAATTCACATCGACATCATTGAGATCACATTCATTAACATACAATGCCAGCGTTACTGTAAAATTCTCCATTTCTGTTGCATTCAAACAGAAAATATATGTATATAAAGATACATGTAAGACGCTGGTATATTTTTTTTCAACGTCAAATTATCAATAAACTTAATTAATATTAAAAAAAATATCAAAAGCACTATAAAAAGCATTTAAAAATCTGCTACCCACTCGCCTAACAAATTTTAAGTTTAGGTTACTGGGGCTAAAAAATAAACTTTTATTATTTTCTTGAACATGGATCATCTTCGACCTCGGCGTACTATTTTAACAGTATTGAGGTGGTTATTTATAAGGTCAGATAATTGGTAATCAAGTTTAATCAAACTACCATCCAAATGGTGAGTTATATTGAGCGCCCTTCTGAACACCCGTCTTGAAAAAAAAATCTGCTATTGTTTGTTTTATCATAGATCAAAATGCACAAACACGCATATTAAAAGCGCAAGGCCATGGTGCATGGTTTGCGCTTGATTGCTTTGACCGGGGACAAAAAACGCGCTGTAAGACGTTGAGCTCCGTGACATAGTGTTTTCTTACTCTGCTTGATTGGCCTCATTTACCTGTTATGTCGGCTGCGCTCTGACTTACAGCAAAATGAATTCAAACGTTTATGTCGTGCAAAAGCTCTCTCATTCACGAAATGCTGACAAGGCATGTCTTATATATGTTCTTCAAGGTTTGATAACATTCTTCACTGATTGATTGACTATATTTTTAAATTGTTGAATAGTTAAAACGATAGCTCCTGGCTTGTGAGCCTCTAACGAAATCGCTTTGCCAACCGTGCAGCGCGGAAC